>PVJH01005141.1:55890-116102 GCA_004026705.1 Nesogale talazaci
AAAAAAAAAAAACTAGAAGACAATCTAAGAAAACTATGGGACATTATCAACAGGAATAACATACTTCTGATAAATGACCCAGAACAGAAAGAAATAACTACCGAGAAAATAGTCTGAGATACTGAGAGAGAACTTCCCTATCATCCTATCAGCTCATTAAATAACTCTGTAGGAAATCCATAGAACACCTATGAATTGACCCTAGAGGGCAATCATTTCAACATATTTCTAATGTAAACGGTTAAGAAAACAGGCCTGAAAGCTTCACTGCAAAAGTCTAGATTTTTCCACCAAATTATCCAAGGCAATAGAATACAGGTTCAAAATATTGAAAGGAAATGATTGCCAACCAAGATCCTATATCTGGCAAATATTTCCCTCAACTATGAGAAATAAAAACATTTACAAACAAGGAAAAACTAAAAGAATTTTTAAGAACACGACCACCTTTACAAAAAATATTTAAAGGAATTCTATAGCCCCCAAATTTGTTAACAACACAGACAGCAACCTAAAAATAATTGATAATAATTATGGAGAAAATATTCTACTGAAGCAATACTCAAAGTGAAACTAAATAAATGAAAACAATGAATTGTAGACAAAATTCCTCTATAAAGTTAAAAATAAATAAAAGCAGCAGAAACACAGTAAATATTTGAACAGAGAATAAACTGAACCAGTCATAAAATACAACAAACTGCTTTGAAATTGCAAAGGAAACTTCAAAAAACAATCTACGAAGAAAAAATTAAAACTTCAGCAAAACAAACAAAATGAAAACCACATAACACCCTGATAAAAACAAAGCAGCAAAGGGAGTGACAGAAAGACACCCACATAACCAACCTAAATACAAGCCGAAAATGTTCCAAAGAAAACTAAAGCCATCAACACCATAAATAATAATGAAAATGACATCACTCACATCCTATTTATCAATTACACTGAATGTAAAAAGACTGAATCCACCACTTGAAAGAAAAAGCCTAATAGAATGGATTAAAGAACATGAACCTTGAATATGCTGCTTACAAGAAATGTACCTTAGATATAAAGACAAACAGACTAAAAATCAAAGGATAGAAAAAAAATCAAGCTAACGGCAGTTACCACTGGGTAACTTTAATTACCACTGGGTAATTAAAGAAATAAAGAATACATTCAAACAACTGGGGGGGGGGGGGGTGCTGTGAAACAAACCACCAGACACTAGAAGATAAATAAAGTTTTTTAAACTACGAGGTACTCCCCCCCAAAAAATTCCTTTTTTTATTTTTTTGGCATCACTGCCCTCTGGTGGTGGGAGTAGGAGGCCCAGCCCCACTGCTGGAATTGAACCTCCGTCCCAGTGGGCCGCAGTCCCGCGCACAACCACTACGCCACCGGGGCTCAGCCAAAAAATTCCTTTTTTAAAGCTATTTTTTATAAAAACAACCTTATCACCTGCAAAGTACTCTCCGTAACACTTAGCACATTTGTCAAACACGTCCTTGGAAACATTTCTCAAGCTCATCTGTTTAGATGGCTTACCGCACCTCCCTTGGTTTTTTTCTTTCTTCAACTCTATTTTGTCAAATCACCCTTTTCCTGTCCCTCTGCATTCACGGAAACAAAAACAAGCCTCTCCATGCCGGTGAGTCAAGAGGTATGCATCAAGAGAGGCATGCTGTAATGGTGATCTTTTTTTTTTTGCCCCAAACTGGCAATACTGAAATGGCTGCATCCACAAAGGCAAAAAACAAATAACAATCTGTTATACAAAAAATCGTGTATGGCTGAGCCCTGGTGGTTTAGTGGTAGTTTGCGGGACTGCGACCCACAGGGTTGACAGTTCAAATCCAGCAGCAAGGCTGGGCTTGCTACTCCCACCAGGGCAGTGATGCCACAAAAACAAAAACAAAAACAAAAAAGGTGTATATATAGAAAACCCAGATAATCAATTAAAAACTATCCAAACTAATTGAAAACCTAGGCACCATAATAGGCTTTAAGATCAACACACAGAAATCAATTGGATCCTTGTACATAAAGGCTGACACCAAAAAGATATCAAAGGAGCAACACCATTTACAATAACTATACAAGGTAAAATAGTTAGAAATAAATCTTACCAGAGAAAGAAAAGATTGTAAAAAGAAAACTACAAAATACTCCCCTTCAAGAAACTGAAAGGAACTTACACAAATATAACAAGTCACCAAGGTCCTGGATAAGCAGACGACTAATTTTTTTTTTTAAATGACGCATATACTTATGTATAAGCAGTTTTTCAGTACATTTTTTCTTGTCATAGAAATGGCGAATTAAGCATAAATGTTTTTTCCAATTTCCTCAAAGATTACCACAAATACAAAATACTCTTTGAAAGTATGCCAAACCAAATTTTAAAAAATTTAAATAGCCAAATCTGCATCACACAGAAGATGGGGCAACCTAATATACTACTCAACATAATTCTTTTTTTTTTTTTTTTTTAGGCATCACTGCCCTGGTGGTGGGTAGGAGGCCCAGCCTTTGCTCCTGTGAGCCGGAATCGAACCTCCATCCCAGTGGGCCGCAGTCCCGCGCACAACCACTACGCCACCGGGGCTCAGCCCTCAACATAATTCTTTCCTATTTAGTCTGAGAAGAAACAATACCCATGTGAAGTGTTAAAGAAAAAACCTCGTCTTGTTTAGCAAAATCAAGGCATCGCTTAATAAAGCATATTCTTCCTCAAAACTTTATTCAGGCAGTCCTTCAGATTATGAACTTTTGATGCAACTACTATTAGAGCCCACTGTTAAAATCCCATTCTTATGAAGTCTATTATATTAGAAATTCAAGATGCATACAATGGTTCAAGATAACAAGTGGGAACTACTTCACAATGTGCATCAAAGCACTACTATTATATTCTACTATATTATGCCAAGGATGCTTTATTATCTGGAGGTGTTTCTTAAATGTTTTTATATGTAGAAAAGTACACTATATACTAAGACAAACATTTGACCAAGCAACATTAGACATGAACCTAACTGTTCCAACACAAATAAAATTCAACTTAAAGATGACCTAGGAATGGAATTTGTTCAAAACCTGGGGACTACCTATACTTGCCTATCTTCATTTAGAAATGAGAAAAAAGCTAATTTAGTTGTGGTACAAAAACCTTAGAAAAAAACAAATATTTCATTTTTTAAAAATAAGCAAATGTTTTCCTCTTTAAAATGTAAATATGCAATAAACAAAACACACATGGTAATCCAGGCATAGAAAAAATAATTCCCTTATGAAATAAGTATTTGGGTAAGTTTGATGGCAAGCTTTTTGTTTGTCTTTAGGTGTAATGCATTCCACCAGAACAACCAGGCCATTTTTCTGTAAAGGTCTTTCTTTCTTTCTTTTTTTTCTTTTCTTTCTTTTTTTTTTGAGGGGGGGCGGTGGTGGTGGCAATCACTGCCCTCTGTTGATGGTGGGAGCTACCCAACCTTGCTCCTGAGAGCTACTGCTGGATTTGAACTGCCAAACCAGTGGGCCGCAGTTCCACTGAACCACTACGCCACCAGGGTTCAGTCCCAGGTCTACTCTTTCTTAATTGAACAGAAATACAACAAATTCTATAGAATTTTGGGTATCGTAGCAGGCTACAGAAAAGGTCTCAAATAGCTAAAAGTTGTTTGGCTAGAGAAAAATGTCTTGCAATTTGGGGGCATTCATCAATTCGTACTTGAAGGCATTCCTCAGTGAATTTCTTCCTGGTCTTCAGAGTAAAGCACAGGATCTGGGCTCCTGGAAGGAGTTGCTTCCTGCTGGAACCACCCACAACCAACCAGGCATCCAGTAGGCATTATGCGTGCAGTACTGTTGAAGCTCTGCAGCTGCCTGAGAAACCTTGATTCTCTCCATGCTGGCTTCCAGCTTGTGTGGCTTCACCAGGCTGCTGCAGGGCATTCATGCTGGGCGGAGAAAACATGATAGTGGCACTGGGATTCCAGGGTGGATGTGCAAGGACGGGCCCAAATCCCTCAGCTCATTTTTTATGCAATATTTGTGGCAAAATTAGGTGCCTTGGCTGAAATTCAGGTCGGCTTATTACTTGAGTATTACTGTACAATTATTACCAAAATTAGTTTACATGTTGAATGCAATTATGATCCACATGCCACTATTTTTCAAAGAAATGGAAAAACTAATTACCAACTTTACATGGGAAAGAAATCTAGGATATATAAACATACTGCATAACCACGGTAGTGGATCCAAACAACCTGGTACTGTATAATAGATATGAAGGCCAATGGATTAGAATTGAAAACCCAGAAACAGAAGCAAGTACCTATAGACCTCTAACTATTAATAAAGTACTGAAACACCTTAAATGAGCAGGAGACAGTTTTTTCAACAGACAGGGCCGGAAAAACTGGATCCTCACCTGCAGAGAATCATAAACTCACACCATGTACAAAAATAAACTCAAGATGCATCAAAGACCTAAACATAAATCACACAATTATTAAAGCCATCAATGAAACAATAGGAAAAAACTAGTACTAAAGATAAACACACTATCAAATATAAAGAAAAAATATTCACACTAGAAAAGACAAAATAAGGAACTGGGACCTACTAAAAATAAGCCTATTATGCATAACAAAAGAATTCATCAAAAGATTCAACAGAGAACCCACAGATTTGAAAATAAAGAAACTCAGAAGCAGGAAAAAATATTCAGTAATAATAGATCAGATAAAGGACTAATCTCCAAAATCTATAGAAAATTACATTTTAAGAAAAACACAATTTAATCAAAAAAGGAGTATAAGACATGAATAAACAATTTGCTAAAGATAACATAGAGAGCCAACAATATGAATAAATATTCACAATCATTAGCAATAAAAAAATACAGATTAAACAATGAGATAACACCTCACACTGACACTTTTGGCAAAATTCAATAAAACGGAAATAGCAAATCCTAGAGAAGATGGAAACAGGAGTGCTTTTTACACTATGGATGGTACTGTAGAATTGTACGAGCATCATGGAAATCAGTATGATGTCTTTAAAAAGTTGCAAAACCTTATGATCCAGCAACAATCTCTCTACTGGGTATATATATACCCTAAAGGAATACGAATATAACATGAACACACATACATAAGCACACCTATGTTTATTACAGCAATATCCATAATAGCAAGAACATGGAAGCAACGAAAAACACTAACTACAAAGGAATCGATAAACTTACTCTAGAACGTTCAAATGATGGAATTTTACACCTTAATAATAAACAATGACAACTATGCTAAATACTGCAAGACATGGACAAACTAGAGAACATTATGCTTAGTGAACTCGGTCAATCTTACAAGATAAATATTTAATATCACCATTGTTATAAAAAGAAATAAAATTTATACACTTAAAGACAAAACTCTGATGACAAAGAGGCAGCCAGGGATGGGAGTGGAAAAAGGGAGAGCAGACAAAAATAAACAGGAAAGGCTTAACAGAAAACAGATAAATTTATTAAGGAACTGGGACCTACTAAAACTATAAATTATAATTTCTCCATGAAAAAAAAGAATGTCCATATTTCTTACTCCTCAAATTTAAATTTTGGTCTGAGTGACTAAAAACTAAGAAAAAGGAAAACTGAAGTGGACTTGGAATCTTCAGTGACATCCAAGTTCATGTCAAACAAATAAATAAAATTAAAATGGCCAGTCTATATTCTGAAATCTGAACAAGAAGCAATGAAACAAGACATGTCTTCTGTAAGATTTTTTTTTACCTTTTAAGGTCTGCTACCCTCAAGTCAGCAGATTAAAACCACCATGCACTCAGAGAGAGAAATATGAGGCTTTCTATAAATATTTACAGTCATAGAATTCCACAGTGGCAATCCACTCTGTCCTATAGGATCTCAATGAATCAGAATCAATTTGATGACCGTTGAATTTGGTTTGAGTTGGAAGGCCAACAAAATTAAAATGTGTCTGGGATGAATCCACAGCAATTAGTTTCATTTCTTGTTTTCCCCCTCAAGAAAGCACTAACTGAGCCTAAGAGATCTTTCATTTTATTTAAATAAAAGCTAAATTGTATGAATTAAAGTTAAAATGCTCGGCTGTGTTTTTAAACAGAAAAAGAGTTTGGATCAGCAACTAACAAAATAAAAGGTCAAATCAGAAAGACCCTAAAGCATCTTCCAGCCCATTTCAAAGCATTTTGAAAGTCGATCCTCATTAACAGCTTACAGAATCAAAGCCTAAAGAAATAAATACATTGACACTGAAAGACTTACTATCATTCTTTCTACATATTTCCAATCACGAAGAAATTACAAAAAAAGGGGGGGGGAATTACTGATTACTCTTTTGCTTCCAGTCTATACGTTCAGGAAAGTTACAACACCTTAAGAAAAGCAAAATTATTATTCAGTGTACGCATTCCGCATGCAAATAACATGGAACCGACTAGCTTGAGTCGGACAGATGCAGCAACGGCGGCCTGTAAATCATTGACCAAAAATGGTAATTCAGGGTGCAGACAAAAGTGAGCGACAGAATGCTCCACCTGATCTAAAACTGCCTTACAATAAATTACAGGTTAGAGGCAAAAACAAACATTTCCAGAATATGAGCAGCTGCTGACTTTTTATTGGACTCCTTGAAAAACGCTTTTGCACTTGCTTTTGCCAGCGGCAAGCCCGCACCCGGCACCCGGAGTTCTGGTATGGCCCAACTGTAAGAAAATGTTTCACCAGGCTGCAGCAGCAAGGGGAGGGGTTAAAACGGCCCAGCCCAGCGGAACACGCACGGGAGCGCTGCGGGAAGTTGATGCCCTGATACAACAAACAAAGCGACTGCTAGCAAGGCCATCCCGCTCTCAGACCTGCTCTTTAGAGACCATTCCATAAAGACCTATCTTCCTTACGGTCGTGGACACAGGGTCAAACCAGTCCAGGAGGGTCGATTAAACCAGCACTAATCACCGACAAGCTCAGTGCCTGGCTCTGGGGAAACTTGCACGCAGGGAGACCGTCGCCAAATTCCGAGGCCACCCTCCCCCTGCACTCTCCCCCCACCCACGGGGTGCAGACCCCTCCCGGATCGATTTAACCAAGGAGGTCCTGCTGGTGGCACCGAGGCCTGGGCGGTAGACGCCGAAGAGGAGAAGCCAGGGCGGCAGGTGGCTAAGCCACCGCAAGCTCCGACGGCCTAGCTGAGCCGACCGGGCGGCTTTAGTCCGGGGACACCTCTGAGCAGTTGCCTGCAAGTCCGGTCCGCGGAATCCACCACGCCACCGCCCCGGACGCGCCTCCAGGTCCCTTCTCGCTCACCATGTTCGCCGCGGCGGTTACAGAGACTGGGGAGAGGGAGCCGGCCCGCACAGGATCAGGAGAGCGTCCTTCTCTCGCAGAAGCAAGACCAAGCAAGGTGGCGACGCAGCAACCCAAGCCTTCCCAGTGGGCGGGCGGGCGGGCGCGCGCGCCTCGGGGCGAAACGGGCTTACGCACGGGCGCACAGTGCGTCGTTGCTGCGCAACCGGGCAAAGCCCCGCCCAGGCTGCCTTCCAGCTTCAAGAGCGCGGAGGGGGTGGGGCTGGAGGGGAGCGAGGAGGAAAGGGGGGACCCAGGTCGCCCCACCAAGTCGGGCCTGAAGGGGCGTGAATCCTCGGGTGCTGCGGGCGAGGAAAGGGATCCTAACCTGGCACCGGCCGGTGAGGGGCGGAAAAACCGCTGAGACGGGGGAGTTGGTGTCTCCCTTTCCTCGGCCGGAGTCACATGACGCCCCGCCCATTACGCAACCTCTGCCCTTAAAGGAAGTAACTACCTGGCCAGGTGTGAGCCGCCGCTCGGGTGGGGCTTAAGAGGAGGTGGGAGCGCGGGCAGGGCGGGGCGGAGGCCAAAGACTGGAGGGAGGATCCGTGGGTGCGGTGGGGTTCGCTGGAGTGGAGCGGACGAGGCCCACATTTTTTTACCTACTTTGGTGCGATTCCTGCCACCCTTCCCTGATTGGCCCGGAGCTGCACATTGAGCCTTCGAGTAAGGCAGGGGGGAAAGCTGCCCGTTTGTCCACCTTCTCGAGGTGACCGCCGCCGGTTGGAAGGCTCCGTGAGTCATCACTAATTTCAGTTCCAGGAAACAAGGAGTGATTTGTGGATCTTTAGGACCAGCCTAGGGAGGGAGGCGTCGAAGCCCGTTTGGGCGTGGCTGGGAACGTTGTCCTGGAATGGTGGCCCTCTAGCCCTGCTCCGTTTGGGTTTTTTAATTTGGGATTGTGATCTTTTGGATGGTGCATTAAAAACATCGTTTTCTAAGAGCCAGAAGCGCTTGTAGCGTTATCATGAGAGTGTTTCCATGGGGGAGGGGAGGGGGGAGGGGAAGGGAATAGAGATTCTACAACTGGAACGATTACTTTGCTTTAAATTCAGGTTCCTGAGAGCATCCTGGATTTTGCCAAAACTATTTTAATTCCCCAAATGTGAGGCTTTGTGGCAAGACAGTATATGTAATTTTTGTTTTGTTTACTGTGGAACTGTTCTATCAGTTCTATGTGCCGTCCCCTCCCCTTCCCTTCACTCAATGTAGAAATCCATTTCTCATTACAGTCGCCCACAGTTTTTGTTGTTGTTTTTAAGATACTGAACTAGCCCTGGAACCCTACTAGCATAGTTTTTACAACTTGGGTTGCTGTCTTCGAGGTCAACAGTTCAAAATTATCAGAAGTTCTGAGGGAGAAAAACTGGTATGTTCTCATAAACAGTTACACAAGGATAGTTCTACTATGTCCTATAGGGCACTGTGTGTCAGTATTGACTCAATGGCAGTTTGTGTAGCAGTAAACCCTAGAGGCGCTGTGCAGTAAGTGTTGAACTGCTTCCCTGAAATTCCAAGTTTTAAGCACACCAGAATATCTTCTGGAGAAAGATGAAGCTATCAGCTCCCATAAATATATACATCCATGGAAACCCAATGTAGAAGTCACAAAATTGAAATCGGTAGATGGCAGTAGGCTTGGTTTTTTGCTTTGGAGCCAAGTTATTTAGCCTTCTGCTCCATTTCCCCTCCAGATTGGGGACAGTCTAGAGCAATAGCTCCAACAGTTCCTTCAGCGTGCATCAGAACCACTTGGAGAACTGCCTTTTGAGCCTTTTCCCAGAGTTTCAGACTCTGCATCTGAGATCACATGAGAATTTGCATTTCTCAGGTGTTACGAATGCTGCTGACAGGAGACCACACTCAAGAATTCCTAGTCTGAGGGGATCTGTCTTTACCCAACTGCAGCTGGGACCTGTGTTAGTTCTGGTAGACGAGAGAAACAAATCCAAGGAGACTCATATGTATAAGAAAGGATTATAGGCTGAGCCCTGGTGGCATAGTGGTTGTGCGTGGGACTGCGGACCACTAGGTTGGAGGTTCAAATCCAGCAGCAAGGCTGGGCCTCCTACCAGAGGGCAGTGATGACCCAAAAGCAAAAACAAAAAAAAAAAAAATAGCATGACTTGGGTCAAGTGCACCTTTGTTGTCAAAGTGGCATCTTTGTTCTTTAAAAAAAAAAAAAATTATATAAGCAATTGAATCTTGAGGAAATATCCCAGTCCATATCAAGTCCTTAAGTCCAATATTAACCCATATGTCCAATATAAAGTCCTCTTCAGAGTCAGGAAACACATACAAAGACACCAGAAGAACACAGGCCAATGGGTGGGAAGTCATGGATTCAGTGGTGCAAGCATCTCTGTGCTGGCAGGGGTCCCCACATGGCTTCTCTAGTTCAGGGCACTAATATAGTTCCGTGTGTCTTGTCAGCTGCAATGTCTCCCAGGGAGTGAAACTCCATCCTGCATCCAGTGAGCTATTTATCGCCTTACCATCTCCAAATGAAGTCTTCAAGCTGGGACTGGATTGACAGGCTAACCTCCACCCCTTTACTTGTAATACTCAAAATGACAGCAGATTATGTAACTACCACAGACCCCTTCTTTATCATGTAGTGCATGCAATGCCCACTCCACCTCAAAGCCTTTAGAGACGTGCTTCCTCGTCCAAAATCGCATTGTGTTCATTTAAGGATATTTTGTCTAACTGCTCCAGGTATTCTGCTACATCTATCTTCCATTTTGCAACCAGAGTTATGTCCAAAAGTCAGAATATGATCATATCACCTTCCCGCTTATATTTGCCAAGGACTTCCTCCCAAATTTCCATCACATCAGCCTAGATTTTCTGCTAGGCCCTCAGTCTGCCTTTTACCCCACATGTGAAGTTATAAGCCGGGTGGCGATTTTTAAGGCTGAAGTTCAAAGCCAACATCTGCTTCAAGGGAGAAAGATGAAGTAAAGGGTTAAAGTCTTGGAAACTCACAAAGACAGTTCTACCCTATCCTACAGAGTCTTTATGAGTCAGCATAGCATCAATAGCAGTGCATTTGGTTATTTTCTTGTTTTTAGTTTTCCAGAATTTCCACTATGCCACTCAGACTAACGTTCTCATTCCAGAATCCTTGCTCTTTAAACTGTCATGATCATGGGCCTGATCTTTTCTCAGCTTGGAAATTCTTAATCTTCTTTCAATTTATGAAGTCTTCTCTGACCTCTTCCCAAAGAATTCTAGTTTCTTCTGCAGTTCAGCACTTAGATAAACTTCCAAATCACTTGGGATCTCCTCTTATAATTGAGCTTCTGATTCAGCATATTAGGGGTGGAACTTCAAATATTCCTAGGTGGCGTCCTTGGACCATACATTGGGGCGGAAGTCTTAAAAGATTTTCCCCCCAATTGTTTAAGTCACTTGATAGTTATTTGTTTACATTTATTTACCCCACTGATTAAACTGAGATTTCCCTGAGGAGTTTAGAAGGCATCTTAATACAGTCATCCCAAACAGACCAGTTGTTATCGAATTGACTTTAACAGACATTGGCCCCATGTGTGTCCAAGTAGAAACGTGTTCTGTAAGGTTCTTAAAGGCTGAGTTCTCAGTACCTCACTTGGCCTTTCTTTCTTCTATCCAAGTACTAACCAGGCCCAACCCTGCTTGGCTTCCGAAATCGGGCCAAAAGTGCTATGGCCATAGACCTTGGCCTTTCTTTCAAGACACCTCTGAATGAACTTGAACCAACAACCTTTCAGTTAGTAGCAGCATATGTTAACTGCACCGCCCAAGGACTTTTTACACACATAAATTCTCAGTAAATAGTTGTTCATTTAAATATTCAATACCTGAAGGCATTTTGGAATTTTTCTGACAAGCTTCTGTATCAGTTCACTATAACCTAATATGAGCCTCCATTTTTCTTAAGGGCCCTTTGACCTTCAGTTTCTGCATGGCCTTTCTACAATCATCCCTAGGTTTCACAAATATTTTTCTTTCTTTTCACCCAACAGAGGGGAAAGATTTTAACAGAAGATCTCATCTTAAATACTAGGTTCCATTTTTTATTTAGAAACCATTTTACATACTTAATCATTAACATGTAAGCACTTTCATTTAAAAACTGCATATGATTATTGGAGAAGAAAAAGTTATATATTAATAGTGATTTGTAGAGAATATGTTAAAAGATATTCTGGGAAAAACTGTGCAAGGAGGCAAAACTCTTGTCTATAACTGAGATAATGTCAATTAATTATGGCCCTTCTTGTCATAATTCCTTATGTGCTGTATTGTAATTCTGGGCTCTGTGCCTGTGGCTATAACCCCATTTTTCAGGGAACTTTCTGCTACCCTAATGGATAAGATTGATGTGGGGTTAAATTCTGCCCTGGTTGTATTCTGCCCTATCGGATGTTATAAGTCAGAATTGACTCAATGGCAGTGAATTTCAGAAGTCCTGACCTTCATAGAAGGTTTGAACTAAGTCACCCTCTTTGTTTCCTTGAGGGAATGATCTGCTAAAACACAAAATTCACACTTCCATCAAAGTCATTCTTCTGTGCTTCAGAGCCATCCTGGACACAGAAATTCTGAAGACCACTGGAAGAATACCAGACACTGACGATAAAACTGTGGGACAGATGATGAAGCCAAGCCAAGAACAGAGGCCAAGTCAAGGAAACCATGACACAGGACAGAGGAACAGCAGCCAGACGGTGGTGCGATGAGGCAGACTGACAGGCAGACTCCCTGGTCCACCGAGACAGATGGCAATGGACCACATGGCCGAGAGGCTGAGGACCAGAGAAGGCCTTGGCTATTGGCTGAGAGGTGTGGCTCTCTACCAATCCCTGTATCCTTACTGTTTACTGACCCTGACTTGGCGACTCCTCTAATGGCCCCCTCCAGCTTGATTGTTGTCTGTGAGTTCTGTATGGTCATTGCAATGAATGATCAAATCCAGCATAGATGGAGAGTGACGTAGGAGGAATAGTTAGTGTCAGAATACATAAAGAAGAATGGAATGTGGAGGCACGTCAGACTCCTGCTTAGGGGCAACAGTAAGTTAGAGGGGTAAGCTATGGCCATTCTCCACGCTGTTTTCACAGTTGCGGAACAAGAAGTGTTTTTAGTCTCTTCCCTGCCCCCTTGCAAATTCACCTGTTCTCTATTCAGTACTCATCTATGTCTGTAGTTTTTTAATATGTATGCCACATTATTAAAACAAATGTATTATCAACGTTTTTAAACAATATAAACAAATCCCTTTAGCACCCATAATCTCGGTTACATCTCCTGAGGTTGCCATAGACTTGGTTTTTCAGACATTCTGTGCCTTTATAGATATTAAGTACTTAGAGAAGGATGTTGATGAGTTTTGTGTTTGTTTTGCTGTTGATGATGTTCTGTATAATAGTTTTTGCAGAGTGCTGTAATGTACTGCAACTTGTTTGGATACACTTAATGATTTCTCTTGGTCAGCTTACTCTCAATAAATCATTGCTTGTACTTGCTGCAAAGCACAAGTGTTCATTTGTATAACCCTTCTATTAATGGCCATTCTGTCATTTCAAATTCTTAGTTTTTACAAACAATGCTACAATGAATAAATAGCCCCTTTGTCTATATGTTTTATGGTATATTCTGTACCCAACACACACACACACACATACACACACACCCCAAAAAGTCCAGGGAAAATGGAATGAAAGATGACACTCTTCCATGAACTTTTTTGAGGCCTGTGTGTTGTTATAAATGAACAGAGACATAGAGGAACGAGAAGCACACAAAATGAAGCAGAGGACTACAATTTGTTCAGGCATCTAGCAAAGAACTGAGCTGTGTCCTCTTTTTATTCATACTCAAATTTGGAAATACATGACTGGTTGCATTTACTGAGAATATTTTTAAATTTGATAAGTAACTTTCTTAAAACAACATTATCTAAAAAAACTAGGTCACCTGGTGCTGTAAAAATACAATCTAGAGGGCTGAGCCTGGTGGCGTAAGTGGTTGAGTGCGGGACTACAGTCCGCAGGCTTGGCGGTTCAAATCCAGAGGCATCTCTCAGGAGCTGTGCTGGGTAGCTCTCTCGACCACCAGATGGCAGTGATGCCCCCCCCCCAACAAACAAACAAACAAACAAAATACAATCTACAAAGCAAAGAACAGGGACCAAATAAACTCCGGTATAGATATTCTCATTCAAGGAATGTTAGCTTTTCCTTCACAATCTACATAGGCCTGTATGCAGACCATGCTGACCCAAATGTGTATCCTTGAAGTTTTGATTTGTATCCAAGTTCTAGCCATCTGGCTAGGTGTGTGTTTTGTGTGTAAATTATTCTGAGGTACAGTGACCCAACAGAACAGAGTAGAACTGCTACTTTAAACATCCTAGACTATCAATCTTCACAGAAGCAGCCAGGCCCAAATTTCTTTCTCAGAGCAACTGGTGGGTTTGAACTCCAGACCTTGCAGTTAACAGCCCAATGATTAACTTATTGTACCACCAATGTTTATATATATATTCAGAGATATGCCACAATTGAAATTTCTAGCCAGAGGGAATTAATAGTTTATCAATTAAATATTGCTGAATTACTTTCCAAAGTGGCTGTGCTGATTTATATTTCTATTTTCCAGCATTTGAGAATATGTGTATATGCCTCACCAACTTTTTTTGCCTTGCAAATATATATGCATATGTGTATGAGGTATATATAATTTTACTATTAACAATAGACACAGCAAAAACCAAAATACCAAACTCACTGCCATCGACTCAAAAGCATACATAAATTCAACAGTTTCTACATGTATCATTTCCTTTGCATTCTCCAAGTTCTATAACAATTTTCATCCTCCTTTTCTGAGTTGTTCCTCCAGTAGCATGAACTCACTGCCTCTTAAGCCTGCTATGTAATCTTTCAAATCAATGTGGTCAATTTGGTCCCAGGTGAATCGTTATTAAAAGAGCATAGTGCTCAAGGCAGACATTGCCTGCCAACAAACAAAACCCACTGTCATTGAGTCAACCCCAACTCGTGATGACCCTACAGGATGGAGTAGAAATCCACTTTCACCACTACACCATCAGAGCTCATCATTTTTTACTCGTCAAACTATTGTTTGCTTTGAAAAAGATGTCAGGGAATAATTTCAGTTTAAGATCCCAGGTTCCATTCAACTTTTATGACTCTAGGGCCTCTGGATTCTATGAGACGCTAACGTTTGAGATGTTCTAGGACATGCAAGACCTAAATTAGAGGGGGTGGGGAATCAAAGCAGATGTTCACTGGGCTGGGGAGTGGGAATTAAATGAAGAGGAAACGAAGTAAAATTTTAGGAAGGATAAAAATGTTTTATGTCTTCATAAGGTTTTAATCAGTGACCCCAATCCCCAGACTTTCCATGGAAAATGTGGCAGCATGCTTATGTAAAATTCTATAGCCTTGGAAACCCTAGCAGGGAATTCTACTCTGTTCTGTGGAGTCTCTACGAATTGGAATCAAGTTGACAGCAGTGCATTTGGGTTTAGTTGAGGAAATGGCCTGGGGGCCCCATTTGGCTGCTTCTAACTGCACAAGGAAGGAGAAGAATTCAATTCCACATCTGCCCTTTGAATATACTTTTGAATATATTGTTCCAGAATATCCTATTCTGATACCAGTTGTCTCTCCCACAACACTATTTCAACAAGGACAAAATAAAACAGAGAAAAACATCAATCGAAATGAAAGAAAATGTTTAAAACTTGAATAATTTTAAAATTATCAAGGGGAAGATCAAATGATAAGGTGTTAAATTTTAGTCTAACAGTCATCCACTTTCCAGTGTGTCCTGTTTAGTAACAAGGTTATTCACATCCCTGGTCTATGGTCAGAGAGGATTCACCAGAGTCATGATCCATGTATATTTCCCCCACTATTTCTTTCTCCCCTAAAGCTGAACCGATTTTTAAATTAGTCAAGCTGGAGTTCAAGTAATACTGCATTTTAGCCTATCTACATCTGCCATAGTTGACTTTATTATACTCTGTCTGATAACAAAGCTATTTTCATCCCTCAACTATGGTCGGAGGACATTCTGGCCCATTGGTCTACCCCAAACTGCTAGAATTGGGATTGACACAGAGTGTGAGTTTAATAACTGATTTTTGTTATTTTTTTTAAAAATAGTTATTTTGTTAGGTGAATCACAAAAAGGTAGTGTTTTTAGCAGGATTGTATTCTGCTTTGGTAACAAGAAAATTTTAAATTGTAGGGTTAAGAATAATCCAAACTAAAAAAAGAGAAACACTTTATTCTGAACAGGTAATCTATAGATGTAGGAAGACCATTCTGATTTAAATTATTTTTAAAAAGCTCACAAAGTAGGCTAATTACAATGAAGCTTCAGGGATGACTAGAGAATCAATATAATTGATTGAATTGGGATCCATTGATTTGGCAGAAAGTAGTGTCTGCAGACACGATATTATTTGAAATTTAAATTGAGTAAACTGACTTTGAGCTGGAAAAAGAAAAGCAACTTGGGGCGAAAACAGTAGTTAGGGTATTAATAAGGGATCCGAAATCTCTTTTTGGTTAATATTTGTATATTTTATTAAGAAATACTTTAAAATCAAAGCAAAATGCCTAGTGTTAAATTTATCTTTCATAGTCTCTGAGCCATAGGCAAGCAATTATACTTTGGCATATTGGTGTCATCATTTTGGGGACCCAGATTCTATATTGTTGTTTTGCAATGCATAGATTCCTTTCCCACAAACACCTCATGGTCCAAAATGACTGCCAGGGCCCTGGGTCTTCCTTCCACATTCTAGGCCATAAGAAGAAAGAAAGTAAAAAGGACAGCCCTTCCTTTCAAGAAAACAGCCCAAAGTACAGCACAGTTCCCATTTACTTCTCAGTGACCAGAACTGAGCCCCATAGGAAATGGGATCTGCTCTCTGAGCAGCAATATGCTCAGCTGAAAGACTGAGAAGAATTACAAAGGACACTGAGGGATAAGTAGTGTGACTACCACAGGCAGGCGCTAGTTCTTATCCTTTTCTAATACACAAGTGTTCCCTGGGAAGAATAAGCCATCTGCTCCCCAGTCTGTGACTTTAACCCCAGGCGGCCTGCCATACCACACATATGAAAAGAAAACTGAGGTGTCGTTGATACTTCCTTACCACTGCCAAACCAAAAGACAAAGACACACCACCAAGATCACTGCTATCTGCCATCGAGTCCATTCTAACGCAGCAGCAGCAGCAGCAGCAGCCCTGTGGGGCAGACAGTAGCACTGCCCTGTAGGTCTCCAGGACTGCGATCCTTTCAGGAGTAGGAAGCTGTGAAGCTGCGTGTCTTTCTCCTGTGGAGCAGCGAGGGGTTTCAAACAGCTAATCTTGCAGTGATCATCCCAACATGGAACCCACTGTGCCACGCAGGGATTTTATTGGCAGAACGCAACACATGGAAGCTGAACAAGATACATTGTGGACCTCCTTTCACACACTGCTCCTATCTTGGCTCTGATGTCCTAGGCAGTGCCAAGGGCCCTGGCATCTTATTTTAGAAAAAAAAGTCTAAATATAGGTCTGTGTATTTGTTGGAATGAGGCAGTGCCGCCTGGTTGCCGTGTTTATTGATTCCTCTGGTCGTCCTTATGGGAAAGTCAGAGACCTTTATTTTATGATTTTAAAAGTTGGATAGCGGGTGTGTTAAGGTCATTATGTGCTTCTTAAAGTTGAATATAAGTCAATGGAGTCGAAAGTGAAAGTGGAACCACACTGTTAACTACTGTGGTCTTTAATCCCTCTTAGGACATAAATGCTCTCTGAGACGCAAGGAAAAGTGTGTAATGTTTCTCCAGAAAAATAGACATTCACATCTACTCAAAAGCTTGGCCTATAATTTCAAGGAACTCAGACCATCCTGACACCCATATATTAAACATCAAAAGATAGTTTAGGAATGTTGTGAAAAATAATCTAAAAAGGAAATCCAATGCAGAGATAAATGAGGAATTCCACGGCCCCCATCCCCATACCAAAAAAGGAAGTTGCCATAATATTGGTTATCCCTTTAGCTTGAAAACTTCTTGATCTCTATATTATACATCACTTTAAGCAATAGAAAAAGTTTCAACAATTTATGTAGAACTTCAACTCATTTTTATTTAACATTTTATCTTGGAAAGCTAATCACGCTGTCTTCCCACTTTCCATGAGTATGATGCATTCTTTATACAATGGTGCTCTTGAGGCTATATTTGCAGAGAAAGAAAAATGAGCCACAAACATTCTGAAAGGAGTTCTTTCTCACATGGCACCAATATATTGTTTTCTGGTTGCTAATGCCAGAGCCTGCCCATGGCAACACCTGGACCCCAACGGGGGAGGGGGAGGACTAGCTCCTTCTTCCAATAAATGTGATCATTGACTCATTAAAAAAAATCTGAAAGGGAGAAGTACACAAACCAGGTAGTTTGTTTAAAGACAGATTAAACGAGTTTGAAGTCCTCATAATGGGAAAATGAAGCCCAGAAGTTCAGTTTAATCCCAAATTATAAAATCATGATGGGGAGTAATGTGGATAGAAATTTTGTAATGAATTTTAACAAATAATAAGAGTACCTTTCTTAAAACTTCAAAGAGACAGAGATAATTGGAGGGAAAATAAAAGTATTGCTTTATATGGTGGACAAGAATGAAAGGAAGAAGACATGAAGAAGAAAAACACATGCCACAGGTAGCGGGCGGCAGGCAAATAGTGGTCAGCTTTCTCGTGGGGACCCATCTTTCTTCATTTCCATCCCATTACCCTCTGTAGACCTGTATCCTGTGGCTACTGTAGGACAAGACATCCTCAAACTCTGCAAAGTGCTGCAGTCATGCTCATGTCAAGAAATGATATCAACATATGCAAGTTGACTGCTCAGACCCTAAGCTTCCCTTCTTTTGTTCCCCTCAATTTTTGGAACAGAGAGCAGAAGGGCTATTGGGAAACCATCTACAGGGGACAGGACTTCTGGTTGGGCCCTGAAGAGATCCTGCTACAGAGCCAGTGGCAAGGACAGAAACCCACTGCTAGAAATTGCTAGCACTACAGCCAGAAGAGTCGAACAGAGCTGCTACCCTGGCAATGAGCTGGGTCAGCAGTGGAGGGGCCGACAACATGGAGGCCAAGACCTGTCTGCTTTTGGCAGGGTGTGCATGGCCAAAAGAAGCCCTGTCCCCAGGGTTTCTAGAGGACCCCTAGAGGAACCTTGCTTGTCCTGAAGAGACTGAGAGGAACCATTGATAGCTGAGAGACAGGGCCTGCTAATTTACATAGCTAAAAAGTGAAGAGAGTTGTCCTCTATGAAGGAAGAGAGGGAAATACTCTCCACGTAGGGGCAGTTGTTTCCAGACTTGGCTTTATGATCCTAATCATGAGTGAATTATAGCCTGTTAATCATAATCCTGAAATTTACAGTTACATCTGAAATAAGCCTCCCAGCTCTAAGTACAGTTCATGAGTTCAATGTGACCATTGCAGTGAATCAACAACCTAGCAGACAAGTTGTTGTTGCTGTCCTTAGGTAGCATGGAACCAGCCCTGACTCATCGCAAACCCGTGACCAACAGAATGAATCACAGCCCAGTCCTGTGCCACCCTCACAGCTGTTCTCATATTGGAGCCTGTGGTTACAGCCACTGTGTGAGTCCATCGTGGTGAAGGTCTTCCCCTGGAAACCAGCTAATGTCAGAATTGATTAAAGGATCAGAGAGCAAAAGAAGGCCGAACCTTCTCACCTCGCAGAACCAGCTTTATGGGAAACACATTAATCTGAGAGAGAAAAATCCGAGCTAGGGTCAAATTTCTCAATGCCATTATCATCTCAAAGTCATTATCAAGAAATGTACAGGTATGTTGCTGTAATGGGGGGGGGGGGGGAATCAACATAGCTTTCTTTGTCTTTTTCTTGCCAACTTTATTAAAACATCGGAATCTATCTTTGAGGAAATTGATCAAGATGACACCTTTGGAATTCCAAAAAACAATCACCATATGCTTCTGAGTTGCCATGTCTGCCTTGAATTTATCAGGCCCAGTAGATACCTGTGTTAGTCCGAGTAGACTAAAGAAACAAATTCATAAACACATATATGTATATAAGGGAGAGGTTTATATACAAGAGAAATGGAATATTAAGAAATCATCCCCACCCAATCCAGTCTAAGCCCACACATCTGATATTAGCACATATGTCAGAAACCAGTATCTAAAATGTTCAGATTCATGAGGCACATGCAATGATGCCAGGACAATCACTAGCCATTGGGTGCAGAGTCTTGTGAATCTATGGTGGTAGAAGCATCTCAGCTCTGGCTAGGGCCTCTTTGTGGCGTCTCCAGTTTCTCAACACTAGCAGGAGTCTCTATGTGACTTTTCCAACTTCAGAGGTCTGGTTCCATAGGGTAAGCTCATGTGGCTTCTCTTCCAGCTCCTCCATTTTCCGGGACTCAGGATGCTGCCATGTTGTCTTGTCAGTAGAGCATCTCCAAGGGACTAAGACGTGATTCTCTCACCTCCAAGAGGAAATACTGATGGATTTACCAGGATTCTTAGGAGAAAGCCATGCCTAAACAGAGGTCTCATTGTCTATCTCCAGATTGACAGGCTAGACTCCACCCCTACACTCCCAATCCTGAAATTGACACAAGATAGTAACTGCCACAATACCTTCAAAAGGCACTGTTTTGCTCGGGCTGTTTTTGTGACGGCATCCTAAGACAAACATGAGAACACTATGGAGAGAACTGATCTGCAACCATTCATTGACCCTAGAGACATATTTAACCATTTTGCTTAGAATAAATCCATTCATGTATGTACATAGTAATGTTTTTTTTTCACTCATTAGTACGGGTTTAATTGGATCACTTAAAGTAGAGAAATGTTTTGGGTCTCAGGTTGTAATGATAAAGGGTTAATCTTTCACAAAGTAGAGGCAAGCATTGGTTTGCCTATGAACAAACACCAGATATCCTTTACCTTTTTCTACCTGCCTTACTCTTCTTTCTATTGATAACTTTTATTTTTAGCAGTACCAATCTGTTTAGCATTCACCAAGTCTAGTTTTCACATTGCTTTTTGTTAACTCATAAGTATTTCAAAGATTCATACTCCCTGGTGGTTAGTGAATGATGAGTTGGACTGCTAGCCACAAGGTTACTAGTTCAATACCACCAGCTTCTTTGTGGGAGAAAGATGAAGTTTCCATAGTCTCAGAAACCCACAGGGGTAGTTCTACCTTGTTCTCCATCGGAATCAACGCAATGGCAGCAAGTTTAGGTTTATCCCTTAAGCTTTATGCATGGGGATGTGCAAGTCTTTGATTTACCCCAGGTTTCCACCTACATTTTTCAGTGACCAGGGTAGCAAAAACAATTCAGCTAGCCCTTTGGAAATGTGGGTTAAGATGCAAGACCATATCAGCTCAGGATTTCACACTGCTGCCACAATGTAAATTCACCTTGAACCAATCCAAATCACTAGGAATGTGCCCACATTGGGCAGAAGGCTGATAGTTTAGGCTCTGGTGTCATCCAGATCTTGATAAACAATACATTTTTTACTTACCTAGTGTGTATGTGTGTGTTGGCAGGCTCTATCATATCAGTTACAACTCATAAAGACTCTGTATTCTACAGAATGAAGAACAAAACAGTCCCTAACTTTCATTATTATCACAATCGTTGTTATGTGTGTGCCTGTGATTGCTGTCACTGTGTCAGTCAACCCATGTCTTTGAGGGTTTCTTACGTTTTTAACATAGTTTTATTTTTAACTATATTTTAAATATAGTTTTATTGACAATATATATGGTTCACACATTATACACTTCCATAGTTAAGTCCTATCAATAAATTATATAATCATCTTTATAATCGATTTCAGAACATTTTCTTCCCGCTTGCATTTATTCTTAGCTCTTCAAACCCCATGTCCAAAATATGTGAGATGAGGTCTTGCCATCCTGAATTGTAAGGCAAATACTGGCTACACTTGTACCACGACTGATTTGTTTGTTCTTTTGGCAATCCACGGAGCATTTGAAATTAGCTGCCAACCCCATAATTCAAAGATAATCATTCTTCCTAAGTCTGTCATTCATTGTCTATGTATATGAGGCGGCTGAAAATATTATGGCTGTGTGAAACCCACCTCAGTCCTCAAAGTAACATTGTTCATTGTTAACTATTTCAAGAGGTCTTTTACAGCAGATTTGCCCAATACTATACACTATTGACTTCTTGGCTGCTGCTTTCAAGGGTATTCTGATAGTTAAGGTTTTGCATCAACCTTGCTGGGCCATAGTACTTTCTTAAGATGAAATCTAATATAATTGAATCACTTCCATGATGAGATATGCAATGAATAGCCAATTAATGAAAAGGAAGTTTTCTCGGTGGCATGGCCTGCTTCTAATATAAGTAAGTGCTATGGAAAAGCTTGTTCGTTTTTTCTTGGATCTGGATCTTGCTTTTCAACTCACCTCCAGCTTTCTGGACTTAAGCCAGTGGGTTGCCACATTGCCTGACAATCCTAGGAGTCAATAGCGTCTGCCATAATACCTTGGATTCATTCACTAGCTGTGTCCAATGAAGAAATCTAAAGTATGATCAGGGACAGTTTCATCATAAATAGCCAAATTATAATGGTCATGATATTAATGTGAGTACTTTGAAGCTAACTTTTATCACCAACTCCAATATTTCCATTACCAGTCAATGTATGGTGTCTGACACTGGATAGTCTTACTGTTGTCTGCCTGTGTCATTTTGTGCTGTATGACCCTCTCTAGTTCTTCCTTATCTCACCTATAAACTAAAAGTATTTATTAACAAGAGTAACCTTTTTAGTTCTAACATATGAAATCTTTACAGAAGATTTGAGTAGCTAGCACAAAATTGTCCTAAGATCATGCAAATGTTTAATGTCTTTGACTACTAACCAAAAGGTCGGATATTCAGACCCACTCAGAGGTATCTCAGAAGAAAGGCATGGTGGTCTACTTCTAAAAAAATAGCCCATTAAAGCCCTCTGGAGCACTTATTTTCAGACACACATGGGGTCATCATGCATTGGAGTTGACGTTAACAGTAACTGTTTACTGGTAGTATAATGTTGGCCATTTGAAGAGTGTTCTATTGTAGCAGTAGGAAAGAGCAGCTACTTTACATTGACTTATAAATTCTACGCCCTACTTTTAAGTGCAAGACCTGCTTTTACAGCAAAATCAATAAACTGCTCTATGTTTAATGAATGAAAGCCAACGTAGTTACCTTTCAGAAACAGTAATGGGAATAATGATTCCCTGAGGGCATGGGAAGAGAAGGGGAGGAAAGAGAAGCTGATAGCAATGATGACTGTTATAACCCCACTCAAGGGAACAAATAACAGAATCGTAGGTTGATGGATACAGTGGATGGGGTAAGATATGACAAACAAATAAATAGAATATAATAAGGGTTTCTGGAGGGTAGAGTGTAGGAGGGAGGGGATAAAGGATTGCTGATGTCAAAGAGTTCAAGAAGAAAGAAAATGTTTTGAAACTGATGGTGGTAGAAATGGTAAGACTATGCTTGATCTAAATGAATTATGGATTGTTACATCTGTAAGGGATCCCAATAAAATGACTAATAGATAAAATATTCTAATAATTGTAGACTCTTAGGGTTCTCTCAGCTATTCTTGACTGGGGAAAAATAGCTCCTGGCACAAAACAAGCAAACAGCATTAACTTTACACGCTTTTACATGTAAGTGAGAGGCAAACTTGGCACATTTTGCCACCATCATTTGTCTCTTTTTTTTATCCACTAAGTTCAGCACAGTCATTAAGAGTTGGCCACCTCACAACAATTTTCATGCAGAAGGTGGAAGGAATCACTTATTCTTTTATGTTCTCACTCCAGTGGAAAACCTTCCCACCCAGTCCTTGAGCCAGTGAGTCACTTCCTTTCCTTAATCCCCAAGAACTTCTTTTTCACCCAGCTCAGACCAGGTTCTCTGGAGAAGGTGCTGGGCTGTTGGGTAGGAAGGGTGTTTCAGGAGGCAGGTAGCCCACCCTGAATTGCTTTTGGAGGTTGAAGGAGGCAGGAGATAAAATGAACGTGGTCTGATAAATTCTGAGTGTTGGCTGCTAGGTTCAGCATTTCCCCTGTTACTTTAAACAACTCTGGGAAAGGAACACCCATAGAAGGTACAGTGAGTTGTGAGTCTATGACTCATGGAAATTTCTGGAATGATAAATACTGGCTCACCCCACAGCCTGGTATAAGAAATACTTGATTAAACAAGCACCATGGTTACAAGAAACAAGAGGAATATATTCAACAAGTAAGTCATGCCTCCCCTTCCAGGGAGAGAAAAAGAGCAGAAAAATAGGCCTGGCTTCCTGGCCCCACAAAGATTTCTTTGGCTTTTATTGAAGCCAGAAACTTTCCAGAGATGGTTGTAATATCTTCCTGGGCAGGAAGAAAGTTTAAATGGCTTTGGTTTTATACTTTATTTACTCCAGACTCTTTTGGCTAAGATGATGAAAATACTTTCCAATCATAAAAATTAATGAAGTTGAGGATGGAAATCTTTTCCCCTCAAGAGGGAAAATAACAGGAAAAGGATAATAAATATAGCACACAATTATCCAGGGATGACACAAACAGTTAATGTTCCAGAATGCTAACAGACAGGTTGGAAGTTTGCTTGGCAAGAGGTGCCTCAGAGGAAACACTTGGTAATGTGCTTCTGAAAAAGTAGCCATGGAAAACCCTGTGGAATACACTTACTCCCTGAGTAAAAAGAACCCTCAATCTGTGCAGTAAGAAATAGTTTCTTGGAGAAATATCAGGATCCAGAAATATGAATATGTTTCAGAGGAAATTTTAAAAATATGTGCTGTCCAGATGATGTGGCATACTGAGCAGGGCTTTCATTTCTTCTGAAGAAAAGCCAGTCACCTGATTTCATTTTCTAAAAAAGCTATAATACATGTGGTCAATGGAAAGCTTAGTGTAACATTGCACCAGACATTAATACTGAGTAGTTTGAGTCTGCCTCTGTTGGTTTATCCTCTATAACTTTTAAATTGATTAATAGAACAGCATTGCCTATTATTGGTGTTCTGTAGAATTGGCTGCTCCAAAACACACACTATGCACAGCCTGGGGTCATGATAAACCCATTGTCAGGAGGATTAAAGTGGCTAAAAGGACTGAGCCCTGGTGGCATAGTAGTTATGTGTGAGACTGCGGCCCACTGGGTTGGCAGTTCAAATCCAACAGCAGCTCTTCATGAGCAAGGCTGCGCCTCCTACTCCCACTAGAGGGCAGTGGTGCCAACAAAACAAAACAAAAAAATAAAGTGGCTAAAGGGACTGCTAAGCCTATGAGGGTTCCCAGGAAGGGACTAGGAGAATGCACCAAATCAGAAAAGGCATTTTGTTCAGTCTACCATGCCATGCTGGGACAGATCGAGAGACCCAGGACTAAGACTCCAGAACACATTGGAAGTAAACAGCAAAAGACTTTCTCTTGCAGAGAATTCCTCTGGAAGGCGGAGAGAAGCAATGTCTAGAACATGGGTGATTATGGGAAAGACGTGCAACAAGACGCTGTAAGTCAATTGCCCTGTCACCAGCTACTGGGGAACTTGGGCCAAGTGTCTCAAGATAGAAACGATGGGGATCCAGATTAGAGAGATGTGTGGCTTGTCCTGGTGTCCACATGGAAGAAACAGGACTTCTCCTTCTCCTGTGAACAACCGGACCCTCTGTATTTTTCCTCTCTTGACCTGTTCATCTTATATTACTAAGAGTTGCAACCTGATGGGAGGGAGCTCCCCACCCCCACCCCCCAAAGACAGTGGTAGGCCTGCTTTGCAGGGAGCCACGATGGGGCTGGCAGCCTCCGAGACAGCAGTTACAGATATGGCTCTGGCAAGTGCCCTGATGGCTGCCGTGGGGAGAGGAAATCCCAGGTGCTCTGAGCCAGGAGATGTCATGCCCTGGGTCATTCTGTTGGTTGAGTTAAAGAGTACTAAGCATATTTTCACAATTAAAATCATATTGTAGCTTTAGCTTTTTTGTGCTATTAAAAACAAATTTACTGCAAAAAAAAAAACACAAGAGTACAACAAAAAGTCACCTGCCTATTCATTGCCATTTTATCAAGTCATAACAGATTTTTCTTTTCAATATTTGTTATCCAAACCCTCTTGTTATTAGTACTTTTAAAAGTCTATAGAAAAGTTTACCTTCATTCACCTGCAAATTTTTGTCATCATCAAAATTAAGGACTCTGATTAGGATCTGCAATGGAATAGCGAGTAAAGCACTTGACTGCTGACCAAGAGGTTGGCAGGTCAACCCACCAGCTACTCAATGGAGCAGGACATTGCACTATGCTTTTGTAAGGATTTACAGCCTTGGAAACACGAGAATCACTTCCACTCTGTCCTACCAGGTTACTATATGTCTGGTTCCTTGATTTTAATTTGGAATGTATTCTTCCAGAACGTTTTCTGTGCATTTATAAACTGCACACAACTCATACACCTACACACATTATATTTATAATTTTATAAACATATGTTATAAACACACATATATTAAAAAAAACAGGTCAGATACTGAAGGTCTAATGAATAGAAGTAGAATCAGGAAGATGTCAGAATACAAGCTCCTTAGGTCAGAAGGAACTCAAAACATGCCTGCGAACAGCTGCCTTTTCAAAGTAGAGTCAACTATAATGAAGCAAAGTCTGTGGGACCTTCTTTTGCTGAAGGAGCATGACTCAAAATGAGAAGAAACAGCTGTAAAAAAATCTGATGATTAGAACGTGGAATGTACAGAAGATGAAGCTAGGAAAATTAGAAGTCATCAAAATGAAGTAGAACACATTAAATATCAATATCATATGCATTAGTGAGTTGAAATGGACTGGTATTGGACATTTTGAATCAGGAAATCATATGATTTATTCTTCTGGAAATTACACAATCTAGAATGGCATTGCATTCCTTATCAAGAAGGGTACTTTAAGACATATCCTGAAGTCACAACAGGACCGTATCTCTCTGCATTTAAGGAAATCCAAGCAATACAACTATTATTAAAATTTATGCACCAACAACTAAAATCAATGATGAAGAAATTGAAGAATTCAACCATTCTCTTCACTCTGAAATTGATCAAACATTCAATCAAGATGCACTGGTATAAAAAATGTATTGATAATTATTGACAATTGAAATGCAAAACTTGGAAACAAAATGAAAAGAACAGTAGTTGGAAAACATGGTCTTGATGATCGAAATGAAGCTGGAGATTGGAGGATAGAATTTTGCAAGACCAACGACTTGTTCGTAGCAGTTATCTTTTTTTTAACACCAGAAATGGAAACTATGCACATGGACTTCTCCAGATGGAATACACAGAAATTAAATTGACTACATATGTAAGAAAAAACCATGGAAATGCTCAATATCAGCAGTTAAAGCTATGCCAGGGAATGACTGGAATAGATCATCACTTCTCATATGTAAGTTCAGGTTGACCCTGAAGAAAACTGAAACAAGTCCACAGGAGCTAACATTCTACCTGAATGTTATTCTACCTGAGTCTGTTCTACCTGGATTTTAACAACATCTCAAGAACAGAAATGATGCACTGAACACTAATGACCTAATGAGCTGTAGGATAGCATCAAAAACCTCTTACATGAAGAAAGCAAAAGGTCATTTAAAAGACAAAAAGGAAAGAAAAACTCAATGTCAGAAGAGACTCTGAAACTGCTCTTAATCAGAGTAGGCAATGCATAAGGAAGAAATTATGAAATCGGTGAGCTAAACAGGACGTTTCAAAGGGCAGTTCCAAAAGACGAAGGAAAATATAATGAAATGTGCAAAGAGTTAGTTAGAAAAAGGAAAAACACATTTAGCATATCTTAAATGGAAAGAACTGAAGAAAAATTCAAGCCCTGAGTTGCGATCTTGAAGATTCAATGCGGCAAAATATTGAATGATGCAGGAAGCATCCAAAGAAGATGCAAAGGATGCAGTCACTTGACTAAAATAAAAGCTAGTTGATATTCCATCATTTCAAGAGGCAGCTTATGAGCAAGACCAAATGGTGCTGAAATAAGTTCAAACTATATTGAAAGCATTAGTAGGCAAAACCAAGTCTCCAGGACTTGATGGAATCCCATTGAAATGTTTCAACGAGCTGTGGAGCACTAGAAGCACTTATCTTTGCCAGAAAATTTGGAAGATGGCTCATTGGCCAAATGACTGGAAGAGTTCCATATTTGTACCCATCCCAACAGAATATCCAAATTATAGCATAGGCAAATAAAATTTTGCTGCAACCAACAGGGTTCCAGTAGTGTATTAACAGAGAGCTGCCAGAGATTCAGGCTTACTTCAGAGGAGGACATGGAACAAAAGATAAAGATATCTTTACTATACCAGATTGATGTTGATTGAAAGCAGAGAATACCAGAAAGGCATTTACTTATGTTTTCTGTACTACTCTAAAGCATTGAACTGTGTGAATCATAATAAACTATGGATAGCTTTGAAAGAATGCAAATTCTATTCCTTGATGTTCAACTTCTCAATACACATGACACAATCAATGAAAACAAATGTGTGCACAAGCAAATGTGAAGAAAGCTGATGGTGCCTGACTATCAACGGTATAGCATCTGGGGTCTTAAAGGCTTGAAAATAAACATGTGGCCATATAGTTCAGAAGCAACAACGTCCACATGGAAGAAGTATACCAGCCTGTGTAACCATGAGGTGTCAATGCAAGCAGGTATCAGGCATGAAGAACAAAAACCATAGCATTGCATGTCCACCGTCCTGATATGATCACTGAAGACAAAAGTGGGCATAAGCAATTGTGGGGAAGAAAGCTGATAGTGCCTAATTATCAAAAGATAATCTGGGGTCTTAAAGGTAAAGGCTTGAAGGTAAACATGCAGTCACCTAGCTCAGAACAACAAAGCCCACATGGAAGAAGCATAGAATCAGGCATCAGGTATCAAAGAACTAAGAATTATATTATTATAAATGATGGGGAGTACAGTTTGGGGACTCAAGGTCCATCTGCAGGGAAAGTGACATTCCTTTGCAGAAGGGTGGTGGAGAGGAGATAAACCAGTCAGGGCACAATGTAGCAACTCTGAACTATGCAACTTTCCTCTAGATCTAAAATGCTTCCTTCCTCCCACTATCATGATCTGAATTCTACCTTACAAATCTGGTTAGACCAGTGGATGTAAACTGGTACAGACAGAAACCAGAAACATGGGGAATCCAGGACAGATGATCCTTTTAGAACCAGTGAGGAGAGTGGCCACACCGGGAGGTTGGAGGGAGGGTGGAGTAGAAAGGGAGAACCAATTATAAAGATCTACATATAACCTTCTCCCTGGGGTACGGACAATGAGGAAGTGGGCGAAGGGAGACCTCGGACAGCGTTTGACAAGACAAAATTATAACAGTTTATAAACTATCAAGGGTTCAGGAGGGAGGGGGGAACGGGGAGAGGGTGGAAAAAGGAGGAGCCAATACCAAGAGCTTAAGTGGAAAGAAAATGTTTTGAGAATGATGATGGCATCAAAGGTACAAATGTGCTTTGCATACAATGGATGTATGGATGGATTGTGCTAAGAGTTGTTATGAGGCCCCAGTAAAACGATTTTAAAAAAGAAAAGAGAATGGGAATTCCAGAATACTTCATTGTGCTCATGAAGCAGTTGTGCAAGCAGAATGAGGATGCTACATGGTTTGAAGTGCCAACCTTCAGGTCAGCAGTCAAATGTAAACTGTTGTGCCACCTAGGAACCTTAGAGATGGATTCAAGAAGCAAAAACATATTGTCATCAATTGATTCTGATGCACAGGACCCTAGAGAAGAGAGGAGAATTTCCTCATAGGGTTTCCAAAGCTATAATCTTTAGGGATGCAGACTACCACATCTTTTTCCTGTGAAGCAGCATGTGGGTTTGAACGGACTTTTCTGTTATGAGCTGAGAGTTTGAGAACGAGGATTCCTTGATAGGCAGATAGATAACCAGTTGCTGTCCCACGGACAGGGATTTTGTAGGATTACACTTCACAAAGGTTTTCAATCAGTGATTGAAAACTACACTAGTGTAGAGGGGAGCTGGAGATATGGGGAAACCAAGATGGATGGGTCCCTTCAGGCCAATGGTTAGATTGAAGATACTGGAAGGGTAGAGAGAAGGTAGGGTAGAGAAACGGAACCAACGGCAAGGATATACATACAAGCTCCTATTTGAAGGACAGGCATCAAAGGAGTGGGTTGGGGGAGAGGTCGGGCAGTGTAAGATATGACAGAACAGTAACAATGTATAAAGTATTGAGGGTTGGTGGGGAGGAGAGAGCAGGGGAAGAGGGGAAGGAATGGAAAAGCCGATACTAGGGGCTTAAGGGAAAAGGCGGACAATTGGAGAACAATAATAGAAGTGGACAAGTGAGGATGCTTGACACAGCATGCCTGTTTATGTATTGTGAGAAACGATGTATGAGCCCCCAATAAAATGATTTTTTTTAAAATGGTGGAACTGGGGCTGAGGCCCGGTGGCATAGTGGTTGTGCGCAGGACTGCAGCCCACTGGGATGGAGGTTTAATTCCAGCTCCACAGGAGCAAAGGCTGGGCCTCCTACTCCCACCACCAGAGGGCAGTGATGCCCAAAAAACAAAAAATAATAATAATATAAAATAAAAATAAAGGCGATTTTTAAAAAATGGTGGAACAGAGAGATGGAAAGTAATGACTTCATCACTTGATTAGCAATTTCCTGATTACTAGTGATTTGGGCTACCACTGATCTGTCAGTTTGTCATACTGTGGTGACTTGCATGTTGCCATGTCGCTGAGAACAATGCCACAGGTATTTCAAATACCAGCAGGTTTAGCCTTGATGAGCATGTTTCAGCAGCCCTTCCAGGCTATGAACAGACGTGAAGAAAGAATAAGTGGTACACTTCTGAGGCATTAGCCACAAAACTTTATGCTATCAGGCGATGATCTGATATGATGCTAGGGCTGGTTGTTGTTATTAGGCACTATTGAGTCAGTTCCAACCCACAATGACTCGATGCACACTAGAATGAAACACTGCCCATCCCTGCACCACCCTAACAATTCCTTCTATGTCTGAGCCCTTCTGGTTGAGGGCTTTCTTCTTCTTCCTTGCCCCTTCACTTTGCCAAGTAGAATGTCCTTTTCCAGGCCCCCCTCAGGGTGGAAGGCACACAAAATATGACAGGAAAAGAAATGACTCCTAAAGGTAGAGTTGACTTTAGTGATCTTCATTTGCTCGTGAGATCCAACAGTTGCAAATGTCCATTAATAATCAGCAGGTGGAAGATATGAAGCACTAGGAAGCTGGAATCATCAAAATGAAATGGAATGCAGAAAGGATGGCCTCCTAGGCATTAGTGAGCTAAAATGGACTTGCATTGGCCATTTTGAATCAGACAATCCGTGCTCCATGCCCAAACCAGACTCCCTGCCATCGCATCAGTGCTGACGTATATCGACCGACCCCTTGGGTTTCTCAGACTATAGCTCATTGGGAATGACAGCTTCAAGAGAAATCGACATCACATTTACCATCAAAAAAAGCATTTCAAGATAAACCTTTAGTATACTATCTAAACCTACAGAGATAACAATTAGTAGAACTATTATTCACATTTATGCATCAGCCACTTAAGCCAGTGATGAAGAAATTGAAAAACTCTACCAACAGCCAGAATCAAAATCTAACTCTAATCTAATGATCAAGATATTTTGGTAATTACTGGTGATTGAAATGTGAAAGAAACAAAAAAATATCAGTAGTTAGAAAATTATGCCTTGTTGAAAGAATCAAAACTAGAGATTACATGATAGGATTTTGCAAGACCAATGACTCTGTCATTGCAAATACTATTTTTCTGCAACATAAATTCCATCCTGAACAGATGGAATAACCAAGAATCAAAATGATAACATCTGTGGAAAGAAACTATGAAGAAACTCATTAACATTAGAGCAAGTGCAAGTGCAAACAATTAATTGCTCATATACAAGTCAGGTTGAAGCTGGAGAAAATGAAAACAAGCTGTGAGAACCAAAATACTACCTTGAATATGTCCCACCTGAATTTAGAGACTTTCGCAAGAAAATTCATAACTCTTAATACTAATGACAGAAGTCCTGATGAGTTATGTAATGGCGTCAGAGCATAAACATAATGAGCCAAATGATCACTAGAAATATAGGAAAGATTGCTGTCCCTGGGACCTGGAGGAAGTCCCCAGCCCTACCAGCAAAGAAGGCCCTGGGCATCCCTGTGCCCTTGCAAGGTAGGCTCTAGCAGTCCCCACAACAGGACAAGGAAGACCCCAGGCCTTCCCACAATTTGGCAAGGAAGGCCCTGGCTATCTCCCATCAAAGAAAGCCCCCATTGTCCCTGGAACTCGGAAAAGAAGGTTCTGCAGCCCAACAAGGAACACCCCGTCCAACCGTGAAATCTAGAAAAGAAGGCCTCAGGAATTCCCCTATCCCGGCAAGGAAGAACCAGCCACACCTTAAATACAAAGACCAAAAAAAAAAAAAAAAAGCAAAGGATGGAAAAAAATTTTATCAAGTTGACCACAGCAATAAAAAAGATAAATAAAGGAGGAGTGGCAATATTAACCTCTGACAAAATTGACTTTAGGGCAAAATATATCATGAGAAACCAAAAAAGGACACTATATCTAGGTAATGATTAAAGGAACAAAAGAACAAGAAGACAAAGCATATTAATCATATATACCTTGCCTTAGGTTGGGTCCTGTAGAGAAGCAAAAGCAGTGACACTCACATGTATTATATAGAGAAAGAAATGTATATCGAGCAATGGCTTACACAATTGTAGACATAGGTGAGTTTGAAGATAAAGTCTCTGGACTCCAGTCTAAGAGTCTACGAAAAGAACAAGCAACAAAAATTCAAAGAAGACCAAAGAAAGCCTAAGAGGTTATTTCTGCCCCAGAGAGACAGGGACTCTTCAGGTGATGGATGAACCACAAGTAAAATCATCATGCTATTGCGAATAGCACTCAACTTTTAGTATACAGACCATCAATCGAAGAGTAAGCTCAGTATCAGGAACCTAATTGGACATTTATGATCTAGTTTGTATTCAGCCCTTTGTGACCCAGGCTATTACTTTAGACAACCAGTACTCTAAACTCTGCTTACACAACATCCCTCATAGACCACTCTGGAAGGATTCAATTTGGAATTCCAATTAAGTGAACTGAACTTTATCTTAAACACAGCCATAGCTGATGAAAGAAACCGGAAACATTCCATGCACTTAGGGCTGAAATGACTCTTTGCCTCTGTGAAAGAGCATCAATGAAGGCTTTACCCTGTCTCCAACGCTCAATGTAAAATAAATAGCACTCCGTCACCTACATTGTTACTCTGTACAAATCAACAGTCTTATATGTATCCTTTCCCTTGACAGTGTTTTACATTCTATGCTAGCAGCTAAATTAATTGTATAATTTATAATATCTCTCAATAAAATAACGTCTTTAAAGTGAACTAAGGATATATATAAAGAACCATAGGTATATGAATGGATTTTGAGTTCACAATTCATTATAGTTCCTTCTAAGAACCAATTAACTATTATGCCATGACCCTGTTGGATTCCTACCCCCATGAAGTGATCACTAAAGATGTGGATACTGAAGCAAAGGGTGTGAAGAAAAAAGATAGGGTCTAGCTCAGAAAGAATAGCATCTGGGATCTTAAAGTTTCTCTTAAAACAAGCAGCATTTAAGCATGAGACATCTGCTAAGTACAAACGAAAGAAACATAATAGCATATGTGATCCAAGAAGTGTAAACAATGAAGTCCAGACCTGGAGGAGGGAGTGGTATTAGAAATTAAATTTTACCTTGACTGACTCATCACCTCCCTGGCAGTCAAGGTACAGTGTAGCAACAATGAAGTATGCAACTTTCCTCTAGTTCTCAAATGCTTCCTCCCACCCACTTTCATGATCCCAAATCTATCTTACAAATCCAGCTAGACCAGGGGATGTACACTGGAGCCAGAAACATGGGAAATTCTGGATAAATGATCCCTTCAGAACCAGTGGTGGGAGTGGTGATACCTGGAGGGTGGAGTAGAAATGGGGAACCAATTGCAGGGATCTACATATAACCTTCTTTCTGGGGTACGGACAAGCGGGAATTGGGTGAAGGGACACATTGGACAGTGTACAATATGAAAAAGTCACAACAATTTGTAAATTATTAAAGATTCATGGGAGAGGGGGAGAGGGGAGGGAGGGGAAATATGGGGAGCTGGTACTGGGGGCCTAAGTGGAGGAAGGATGTTTCGAGAGTGATGATGACAACAGGCATGCAAATGTAGCCTGCATGCAATTGACATGTGTATGGATCATGATGGGAAATGAGTGAGCCCCCAATAAAATGATTTATAATTTTTTTTAAAAAGGAAGAGGAAAGAGGGGCTTATACCAAAGGCTGAAGTAGAAAATATTTTGGAAATGAACATGGCAACAGGTGTACATATATGTTTGATACAAATGATGTATGGAATGTTATAAGAGCTGTAAGAGACTCCAATGAAATCATTGAGGAAAAAAAAAGAAATTGACTTTTAAATACAGAAGGATATAGTTAATGGTGAAAGCCCAAAACCTATTTGAAGGATCCCATGTGGATTAAGCCACTGGGGAATCTCCTCTGAGTATGGACCAGAGAGAGGAAAGTTCTTCTAACCTGATAAAGTACATAGCTGGGTGGATTACTGCAGTGCTAGTGCTCTTCCTCTTGACCCAAAGTATACTTGCTCCAGCGTTTAATATTTTCAGCTTTGTTATCAATTGAGGGTCTTCCTTGTTTCATTGTGTGGTCATTGTTGGACAGTTTGTTAGTATTGTGCCTTGAATTTCTATAACTTTCTGTACATGAAACCCAGATTAGGTGAACATGTAGAGATAACACCTGGATCAATAGATTCAAATAGACATGACAGGGAAAGCTGGCAGGAAATAGGAAGCTAATAATAAGAAAAAATAAATGTATTGGAATTGATTGCAGTCATGGCTGCACAACTCATGAATATGATTGAATTATTGAGATATATGTGTGAATTATAAATAAAATTAAAGATAAATGTATTTACTTCCTTAAAACAAACAGACAAATGAAAAGTGTATTGTTGCCCTTGTGAACTGAAGGCAAACTGTTTCTGGTGGTCTGTTGATATAAGAATTAGAAAAAGGCACTGGCCTTTTTGCTGATTGGTCAGGAAAGGGATTAATTTGTTCAAGAAACAAAACTTGGAACCGCAGCTGCATTTGGAGTCACCACCTGATTAAATTAACTATAAGTACTGTGATTAGCCAAGATCCATCTGATTTTTGTGTGAGTCAAATAGGTGAATTAATGGAGATGTGGTGGAATTGCCACTCTGCATCCTCAATTCCTTGATGGTGGCACTAACTCTCTGCAATCCCTTCAGGCATGCAGTTACAGTTTTAGTTTACTCTTTTACTGGGCAATGGCCAGTGGGCTTTTCTTATTATAGTAGCTCTTACCCCACATTTCAGTGATTTAAGATGAGGCTCTACAAGTTGCTAAGTATGTCTGTAACAATACATTCTGAAACTGTAGAAATTACTACCTGAGTGAACCTCAGCTAAACTAAAAACCTCACTGCCATCGAGTCCCTGCTGACTCCTAGGGACCTCTGGTGTGTTTCTGAGACTGTAACTGTTCATGGGATTTGAAAACCCAGGCTTTCTCCTGTGGAGCTGCTGGTAGTTGTTTCAAACTGCTGATCATGCAGATCATAATCCCACACATAACCACTGTACCAACTGCCCTTCTGCTAGATCTGAGCTAAAACTCCATTAATAACTTGAACTCCATATACTCCCACCATGACAAATAGGCCTTCAAAGTATGTGGGGTTGCCTGGGATAAATGTCAGTTCAAAGACAGTGTCCAGTATTCATGAAAAGTCCATTTCCTTTTAACCAATGAACGGTCACTTTTGTGGAAAGCTGCAGATATTTGGAGAAGTCTAGAAGAAAGACTAACATTATTAACTTCTGGTGGTATGGTGTGGGTCTTCCACAAAAATACCTTGCCTTTCTTTCATCAAGTGGTTGTGGGCCCATAAACTGTCTCAGGTCTGGGAAATGGCTGAGTGTTCATGATTTTTTTTAAGAAAATCATTTTAAGATGTTTTTATGGGGCTCGTTTTTAAAAAATCATTTTATTGGGGGCTCATACAACTCATCACAATCTATACATCCTCCCATCGTGTTTAACACTTGTACATGATTCTAATTTGCTTTCTACTTGAGCCCTTGGTATCAGCTCCTCATTTTTCCCTCCCTCCCTGTTCCTTCTTCCCTAATGAACCCTTTATAATTTATAAATTATTAGTTTGTTCTATCTTACACTATCTGACATCTCCCTTCATCCACTTTTCTGTTGTTCATCCCCCAGAGAAGAGGTTATATGTAGATACTTCTAACTGGTTCTCCCTTTCTACCCCATCTTCCCTCAACCCTCCCGGTATTGCTACTCTTGAAGGGATAATCTGTCCTGGATTTCCTGTGTTTCCAGGTCCTATCTGTCCCAGTGTCCATGCTCTGGTCTAACTGGATTTGTAAGGTAGAATTGGAATCATGATAGTGGGGGTGAGGCAGCATTTAAGAACTAGAGGAGGCTGAGCCCCGGTGGCGTAGTGGTTGTGTGCGGGACTGCGGCCAACTGGGACGGAGGTTCAATTCCAGCAGTGGGGCTGGGCCTCCTACTCCCACCACTGGAGAGCCGTGATGCCCAAAAAACTAAAAAAAAAAAAAAAAAAAAGAACTAGAGGAAAGTTGTACATTTCATCATGCCATACTGCACCCTGATTGACTCATCTTCTCTCTGCGATCTTTCTGTAAGGGGGTGTCCAGTTGTATGTAGATGGACTTTGGGTCTCCAATATAGACAATATCATTTCACAATGATATGATTTTTTTTCCTTGATGCCTGATATCAGATCCCTTCAACACCTCATGATCACACAGGCTGGTGTGCTTCTTCCATGTGGGCTTTGTTACTTCTGAGCTAGATGCTTTATCTTCTAGCCTTTAAGACCCCAGATGCTATTTCTTTTGATAACCAGGCACCATCAGTTTTTTTTTTTACCACATTTGCTTATGAACTCACTTTGTCTTCATTGATTATGTCGGGAAGGTAAGTATCATGGAATGCCAGTTTAATAGAACAAAGTGTTCTTGAAATGAGGGAGTACTTGAGTGCCCAGTGTCCATCTGCTACCTTAACACTAACCCTATAAATATATGCACATAGATATATTTTCATCCTCATATATAGATATTTACATATGCAAATGCCTTTATTTAGGCTTCTATAAATTCCCTTTGCCTCCTAGGTCTTTCCTCTATTTCCTTTTACTTTCCTCCTTTCCCACTACCATGCTCAGCCTTCATTTGGGTTTCAGTAATTCTTCTCGGTTACATTATCCTTGGTCTAACTTTACCAGGTCTCCTACACCCTCATCACCACCAATTTTGGATCACTTGTTGTTTTCTTGTCCTTGGGTTTGTCAACACCACTTCCTTTCCCCCACATCCCTCTATCCCATGTCCTGTCAAATCATCGGTTGGGGGCTTGTTTAATTTTTATCACAATCCATACATCATCCATTGTGTCAAACACATTTATACATTTGTTGCCATCATCATTTTCAAAACATTTTCTTTCTGCTTAAACCCTTGGTATCAACTTCTCAAGTGCTCATGACTTTCTATTCTGGCAATTTGATTTAGAGGGTTAGTTGCCTAATGTAAAATTTTCCTGCTTGTATAGATCAAGTAAATATTTAGTAGACTCATCTATTTCATCCTAGAAACACCCTGCTAGCCAATGTAATAGACCCATGAGTCAGGTTATTCTGATTACTATTTAGACTTCATTACAGTAACCACTCCCACTTTGCCTGTGCTGATTGAGTGCTAACACTTGGCCTCTACTACGCCACTTAGCCCCTACGACAGTGCTCAATCAGCCCATTGAAGGCAAATGTTTTAAGTCACTTAGGACAATTCCCACTGTCAGGCAAGGGTGACATAAAATAACAATCATGGGTGTATCATAGACACTTGGCTCTCTTCACAAATTTATTTATTACTGTTTTGGTAAAGGTGTGTTCTCTGGGTACTCTCTTTGTGGGTCTCTGGGTCTATCCTGATAAATCTACTCTAATATGCCTATTTCCCTTTGAATGCCTTCTTCTATGGTATACGAGGGCTGGTCTGGCATTTCAACATGACTCTTGGTAGACATGGTGTAGGTGGGACAAGTGGGGTAGGGTTGGGGTGGGAGGAGGCCAGGAGGCACCAGAGATCAAAGAAGGAAAGAATGAGGAAAGGAGAAACAAAACAAAAACAAAAGCAAAAAGTTAAGTTTGGGTACTGAGTATGTCTGCACCAAGCTGCCCATGCAGAGCTACCTCCCAGAGCCCAGGGAGAAAAAAAGGTTTAGCTGGCGGGGTTGCCCTCCAAGCAGGGAAAAATGGGCTGTTCTGGGAGAAGTGGTTGTGGAGTCACAGGTCAATGGTAAAGGGCACTGTGTCAGCAGGCATTGCTGCTCTCTTACTCTTAGTTGGGCCACTTAGCTTTATGTTGAGATTCTTGCTGCCAAGAAGTGCGGGATGTCCTTCCTAGTGGAGCGTCTCAGATAGTTACTGAGGAGACCGTCCTTGCTTGTTATCTGGCAGCCATCTTGTCCCATGCTACTTATTTAATCTTGATCAGAGTTGTATACACATACACACATATGTATGCACACACACACACACGAAAGCTTCAAAAAGTTCCCCGGAAAAATAAATTGACAGATAATGGGGTCTTTTGATGAATTTTTTTTTTGCAGTTCTATCCTATAATTTATATGGGCATATACATTATATATAGGTATGATTTATATTATTTTAACATATACTTTAAGCTCATACTCTCAGAGACACTTCATTTGGCTTTTTTTACCCACTCTAGTGCTTGGATTCTAGTTCATTATTTTAAAATTTTATCTTTACTCGCAATATAAAACGGGGGCATTTAGGAACTATCTGAGGAGGGCAGCAGACTCTTCGGGTAAGACAACGACTCCCGTGAGGAATATGTGCTGCTTGTTTCCAGCTCTAAATTTTCAAGAGAGGCCCCAAATGGCAATAGCTTATATAGAATCCGTTAAACAACCAGGTTGGGTTTATTTTAGAATCGAATTGCTTCTCACATCTCCATGGATACTTCCTGGTCCAAGTCACCGCTAACCTTCACCTGGGTGTTTCTTCACTACTTTGCTGAGACGCTCTTACCAGGGTGTCCAAAGAATTTCCTATTGCTCAATATAATGACTGAAGCTTAATCCACTCCTCACTTGACATAATCAGAATTTCTGATTTTTCCATTACTTGTCTGGCTACTCTATATAAGCCTTTGCTGATTCTTCTTTACTTCTCTGACTTCTAATCCCTAAAGGGCCCCTGTCTTCAATTATTTTGCATCTTTTCTTTTCTAGCTAGATTTATTCTCTGAGTCATTGAAAAAAAATCATCTTGGTTGATTTGTCCTAAATTGACATCTCTACCCTCCACGTTCCTCAGAGCACCAGACCCATAAACACAGCTCACATTGGTGTTTCAGTGGCAGGACTTTCACTTTCCACAGAGACCTGCATTCAACTCCCCCCAATTCACCTCATATACAGCCACTCCTTCTGTCACTGGAGGTAGGTTTATATATTGCTATGATGCTGAATAGGTTTCTGTGGGAAACTGAGGACTGGGAAGGGAGTGTATGTGGTCAAATTCTTTACACTCAATTAAGAACCTGGAAGGCTGACTCTGGTGGAGGAAGACCTTCATATTTGTGAGTTAGATAAAGATGACTCCCAGTCATAGTCTCCATATTAAAAACCATGCCCACAATATTTCCCCCCCACCCCCAGTAGTGCTACGTTAAAGATGTCTGTTACTGACACATGACTGCTCCCTTTGGGCTGAGGACATCTATTTCTAAGAAACAACAAGCTCTGTTGTTCTCCTAACTCAAAGGTTGGTCAACTCTTCTCTGCCTGCCCCCAATACTGGTCTTAGGTTACTCCCCCAATGAACTCAGGGACATCTAGCTTAAGACACTGCCCACTTTATTACATGTGTGATCGACAGGACCTGCATGGTAAAAGACTATGCAAGTCTATTAGAGAATACATTTGATCTCTTTCTTGTTCTTGATTTCTGGAAAGGTGAGAACCCTGTATGTTTTGTCTCTTAGTTTTCCCTAAATTGCACAGCCACTCCTCAGGCCCCTTTAAGCTATGTGGCTGCATCTCATTATGGGGTTCACTGAAATTTCCAGACTAAGATGGGCTAGAAAGAAAGGTCTAGTGGTCTACTTCTGAAAACTAACTAATAACAACCCCATGTATTATGATTGTCTAGTCTGATCTGTATCTCATCATGGGGATGGCACAGGACCGGGGAGGTTCGTTCTGTTATTCATGGAATCACCATGTCAAGGGCTGTCTCAATGCATCTAAAAAGATCAACTTTGAAATTTGATAGACACCTCAGCTTACCATGATCAAACATGAATCCCTAAGATTCTCTCTCAATTCTGCTTCTTGCACAACCTTCCTCAAACAATAAGGTCATCCTTCCGATGCTCAGGAAATTCAGTCTTGCCTTGAATTTCTATCCTGCTGACTTTGCCATTAAAATATATCCAAAATTCTGTCTGCAGGGCTGGCTCCAATCCCAACTATGTGGACACACAGAGACCAGCACTGGGGCTCCAGCTTGGGAAGAGGGGCACATAGAATTAAAGTACACCAGAGAAACAAAAAGAAATGGAGAAGGAGGGAAGGACATCCTTGTCCACCAGTCCCTGAGGACAATATTCCTGTTCAGAGCAGACAATGCACAGAGAGAATCATTGGCCGGTCCCATTATGAGACACGATGTCCCTCACAGTGGGGGCAACACTGGAGATCCAGTGCAGGAATTGTACACAATCTGACCCCATCACGCTGGAGCAAAACACCAAGGACATGCAACAGGGCAGCAAGAGGAGCAAAGTGATGAAATCCTTGGGTGATACCAAAAATAGACTTTAGAGACAGAGTGTGGCACCCCAACAGACTCAACTGGAAAACACTCATAAAGGACACAAAACAGACCTTGAACAATTTATAGGCTTTTCCTATCAGTGGCTTTTTTGTTGTTATTGTTCTTGTTTTGTTGTTGCCAATGTTTTGTTGGTCTTGACTTCCTTTGTTGATTTATTTGACTTTACCTGGTTTTTGTGATTATTAATATATCTGCATATCTATCTAGATAAGATAGGCAGGATAAATAATTTTGAGATGAAAAGAATGGGATCAAGGATTCTGGGAGTGGTGGGTGGTGGTGGATATGGGACAAAGGGAGGTGGGGAAAGGCAGGGTAGGGGGGACCTACCCAGGGACAAGAGAACAACAAGTGAACTAAAATAAATGAAGAGAAGGTCGTAGGATGCCAATGTACCAGCAAGGAATTACTAAACCCAAATAAGGTTGAACATGATGGTGAGGTAATAGGAAAGTATATAGAAATAGAGAAAAGAACCAGGAGGCAAATGACATTTATAGAGGTCTAAATACAGGCATGTACATATATAAATATCTATCTATCTATCTATCTATCTATCAACTATGAGAGGGGAATAGAACTATGTACTCATATCTGTATGTTAAGAATTAAGGTTGCAGATGGACATTGGACTTTGACTCAAGTATTCCCTCAACACAAGAATATTTTTTTCTAACAATCCAGAATTCTGTGATGCTTACCTTCCCAATTTGATTGTTGAAGAGAAAATGGATGCATAATCAAATGTGGCAAAGAAAGTTGATGGTGCCCAGGTATCAAAAGATATAGTATTTGGGGTCTTAAAAGCTTGAAGATAAACAAGTGGTCATCTATCTCAGAAGCAACAAAGCCCACATGAAAGAAGCACACCAGCCTGTGTGATTGTGAGGTGTTGATGGGATCAAGTATCAGGCATCTAAGACCCAGAACAAAACCATACCCAATGTGAAGGGTGGGGGTGGGGGACGTAAAGTGGAGATCCAATCTATAGACAGTTGGACATCCCCTCGCAAAGGGGTCACAGGGAAGAAATGAGCCAGCCAGGATTCAGCATAGCACTGATGAAACACACAAGTTTCCTCTAATTCTTTGGTGCGTCCTTCCCCTCACTACCATGACTTCAATTCTACTGTACAAATCAGATTAGACCAAAACATGCGCACTGCTACAGACAAGAGCCCACAACACAGGGAATTCAGGATAGATAAAGTCCTCAGGGCCAAGAGTGACAGTGGAGATAAAAGGAGGATTATGTGAAGGTGGGAGGAGAAAGGGGGAATCAATCACAAGGACTGATATATAACCCCCAGCCAGGGGGACAAGCAATGGAGAAGCGGGTGAAGGGTGATGGAGGATGATATAAGATATAAAAACAATAATCGACAGCTTATCAAAGGTTCCTGAGGGAGGGTGAGTGGGGTAGAGATGGAGAAGAAATGGGGAGCTGATATCAGGGGCTCAAGTGGGAAGAGAATGCTTTGAAAATGATGATGACGGGCTGAGCCCCGGTGGCGTAGTGGTTGTGGGCGGGACTGCGGCCCACTGGTATGGAGGTTCAATTCCAGTAGTGAGACTGGGCCTCCAACTCCCACCACCGGAGAGCAGTGATGCCCCCCCCCCCAAAAAAAAAAAAAAAAAGAAAAAAAAGAAAACGATGATGACGGCATATGCGCAAATGTGCTTGACATACTGGATTAATGTATGGATTGTGATAAGAGATGTAAGAGCCCCAATAAAAGTACTTAATAAAAAAGAAAAAATATATATCCAGAATACTATCTCATCTGTCACCTCTATTACTACCATCTTGGTCCAACTCACTACTCTGAACTAAAGTATTATGATAGTTTCTTAATTATTTCTTATTATTTTCTATTTTCAACATAACTGTCAGAAATATCTTGTCATATTGTTAGTTATTCTTTGTCAAAATTCTCATTGGCTTCCTTCATTCTCATAAAAAAAGCTAAACTCCTTTTGAGGGTGTTGTTATTTGGCTTCTGGTTGCTTTCTTTCTGACCACATCACCCAAAACTTTTTTTTCCCCAAAACTTAAGCAAAGTAGGTCACATGCTGAAAGAACCACAGCAAACAATTTGGACACTTATTATGAGCCAAGAAGCCCAGGTGATGCACAGGCCTATGTGCACTGATCGGAAGATCAGTGGTTCAAACCCAGCAACTGCTTGTCAGGTAAAAGATGACAGACTGGTTCTCTAAAGATTTACAGATTTAGAAACTCTAAAGAGAAGCCCTGTGAGTGGGAACTGAAGGGAGCAGTGGTTTGGGTTTTATTTTTCTGTTTCGATATCATGTGCTAGACACCATTCTAAGAATTCCGTGTCTTTTAACCCTCACAACAGCCCTATTGGGAACTACTGTGACCTCCAATTTGTAGATGGTACACAGGAGGCTTAAAGCAATTAGGTATCCCACCAGAGGGCAGTGATGCCAAAAATATAAAATGAAAAGAAATAAATTAGGTATCTTATTGAAGTCAGATAAGTCAGTTAAGGGGCCATGAAGGGTTTAATCCCAGACAATTTCACTCCAGAATCCCTGCAGTTATTCTGGTGTTATCTGAAATGTAGGTATTTTTCCAGAAGCAGCACAGGCAATTTCCCCATTGCAAATGAGAGTAAGAAAGAGGAATTTTATTTAGAAGGTATATCAATGAAGAGACCACAGCAGTGCAAAGCCCTCTTGGTGGTGTTCTGTTTGAAATCAGAATACAGAGAGACTGTCTACTTTTGGCTTTAGAATTTGCACTTTGAGGGAGTCATGTGTGGATGTTTATATTAATTCAGGCCTAGGATAGCCACAGAAAACAACTGTTGGCCATGGGCCAGTAAGCAACAAGAAGGTTCCTTAACTCTTGGGCTAATCTAAGGCAGGATGACTAGGTAGCAGGGCTCAGCTTTTAATCTCCAACAGGGAAGTAAGGAAAGTCTCTCACGGTTATCTGGCCCTTTTCGGTGACCTCCACATTCAAATTGTTTGCTTTTGAGCAACATGGCAAATTTTAAAAATCCCATAGAGAATGTATTACGTACCATAAGCTACCTGAATTTTCTAAGGGCGATTTTTTCTAACGACATTTAGTACAGGAATTTGAGTTACACTATGACACAGTATATAAGTTACATCAACTCTCATTACTGTTACATGTCTAGTAGATTTATAAGGGCATTTGGCCTACTGAAGCATAATTTAGATAAAAAAATTTTTTTAAGAGTTTCAGCAATCATGTTGACAAATGTAGATTGCCTGCATTCCCCTTATGGGAATCTGAATCCTGTGCAACAAACTTTCTTTTCTCCCACCATATCAAGCAGTGTTGTATTTTCTTCTGGTTCTTCTAGAATATCAATATGCATTTGCCCTTAGCAATGCCTCCTGCTGATTTTGCCAAAACTAACTGCCCAGCTTATTTGTTGTATGAGAAATAAAGGCCACTTATTTTCCCTTAAAGACAAGCTGGGTAGATCCAGGATTCTAGCCAGTTGCGCTGTTGTGTGAAGTGTGTTTGTTGTCAGTTGCTAAGGGTTTGGGAGAGTATTTTTCACTGTACCCCAAAGCAGAAACCAGCCAAGTTGATTTGAAAAATTCTAAGCGTATGCCTGTAAGTGCTGGCAGAAGGAAATAGCCAGATTTTTGTTTTGACCTCTGAGCTATTTCAAAGATCCAGTGAGGATCAAACAATTTATAGACCCTCAAACTTTGTGACAGGTTGTATTCTTATTCTAATTCTATTTTGAGGAGGTGGGGGTACCCATAATGAACAAGGTTTTATAATGATGAGAGAACCTTCAAGAAATGGGTTGAAAGGGAACAAGTTTCACAGGAAACAGTTTGCATTTTCCCCAGGGATTATCAGACTATCAATTGATGTCTTCATTTCTCTAAGGAGTGTCAGGCCTTTATGTCCTATGGTTTTGGACTTCATTGCCTATCTAAATGTCCCTGCTTCCCCCTTCCTCAATCAGGACCATTCTCAATCTAGTACTGATTGACAGCAGACTAATTCTTCCACTTCCCCATCTCATGTTCATTACTAATTTGGAAGCCAATATTTCATAAGTTTTCAATGACCCTTAGATGAACTGAAAATGTTTCTCCAGCCACTGTTTGCTTTGTTACAAGGCAAAATATTATGCTCTTCATCTAACCCCAGTGATGGCCTTGAAAAAAATAAAGCAAATGTGTTGTGGTTCCTAGAAAATGCTGTAACATTTTTCACAACTTAGATCATCACAGTTGCAAGACTTTTGTTTCAATAGAAGAGCTGGCCAAAAATAACAGAGCCAATGGTTAGCCACGATTTCAGAGGGAAAAAATCTTGAACTTAGCTAAAGATTGCTGTTTCCCTTTCCCCTGACAGAGAGACCAGCTTCTCCAGATGTGCTTAGATTTTTCTTGAGACAAATCTCTTTCTTTCTTTAAAGAAACACGCCTACTTTACAGACTCACATCCCAGATGTTTGAAATGGTCCCATAATCCTTTGGAAGGCATCTTTCCTTGATAAGACAATTCATTATAAACTCATTTTCAAAGATGACTTGAAATCAAAACAAACCAGGTCCTTGATTGTGTATTCTAATTCTAGTCTGCCTCTTTTGAAAACAGCAAATTTTGGAATCTGGGGATTTAAATTTAGGGGAATGTAGGGACACACATTTTAATGCTCAAAAAAAAAAAAAAAAAAAAAGAACACCCAAATAACCAACCCCACTTCAGTTAAGCAAGCACTCCTTTCCTGTTCTTGGGCTCATGATACCCCTCCTCCAGTGATAGCCAACGTGCCATATCACAGCCAGGGAATGCTTCCGACTTCTTCCCCTTATTGTGGGCTTAGCAATGAGCACCACAGTGTGAATGCTTTCAGGAGCCGACCTCACTCAAATGATAAAAATCTCTCCCAGAAACTTTCCTGTCCAATCTGTAACTCACACACACACACACACACACACACACAAAACAAAGAGAAAAATCATCCTGTCTCCCAGGTTGTTTGCCAGTCAATTATTTGAGCTGTTGGCACCTACATATAGAGTCCCTCCTGCTCTTGGGGCTGAGCCCAGACAGCTGGCAAGCCAGCCAGAAGATAGCCACACCTTGCAGTCTCAGGGACAGAACTCTCTGCTGGTAAGAACAAAATGCCCACCTCTGGGGGATCCCCTAGGGTGGCATTCCAGTTTGGAATGCCTTCGTGAAGCTGTTAGAAACCTGAGAATGGCCATGTGAGTATTGGGATGCCAAGAAAAAGCCACAGGAATCGTTAGGACATCTGAAAGGAGCAGGGTTTGTTGAAGCTCAACACGTGCTGGTGGCCAAGGTCGCCTGGCCCTTTTTGTAAGCTGTCTGTGCAGCCACAGATGCTGAGGTGGACATGTGAATGAAGGCCTAGAGGGAATTGAGACCAGAACGTGAAATGAGAGTAATTCTAGCTTGGGAAGTGCCTGCCAAACACTTCCAGGCACCTACTGTGATTAAAAAAAAAAAAAATGCTGACAAGTCTCCTAAGGAAGGTGGGAGGGCAGCAGCAAACGCTCAAAAAGGTTCCGTGGGACTCTGAGTCCTAATTCCCCCCCACTGCCCCCCACCCCAGACTCAGAAAGAGGGGAATGGTGTGAGGAGGATATAGAGATTCCTGATTTTCAGGCCAAGTCTGTCATGGTGGCTAGGATTGCGTGGGACTAACCTCAAGTTGAGACTAGCCAACAGAGAGGGAATCTGTCCTTGCTAAACTGGCCCCCATCTGAAGCTGTGTGTGGCATGCAGATCCCCCCGTCCTCGCCCTGCCAAATAGTGAAATTCTTGGATGTTGTCTGGTTGAGTAAGGCTACAGCTGTCCCCACTGTTGTGATCGACAGAGGCAGAACTTCCCTCCCCGCCCCCACCCCGCCTAAAGCTGAACGAACTCGAGGCATTACTACTGGGATTCCTGGGATATGGCTGTGCCTTCATCCCTTACCTGGCCCATTTAGTGTGCCCCAGTTTGGTGATTGGCATTCCAGGTTGTGAAAGTGGCAATATGGAAAATGCAGACCATAGGAACTATAGTTTCAGGACAAGAATCTAAATTGGGTACCAATAACTACCCTAAGGGTTGACAACTGCCCTAAAGACATGCTTTCTCCGGAGTTTTGAGTCCTACCTCTGGTCTGGTGGCATAGCGGTTCTGCATAAGGTGACCCTTTTAGAACTATTAGGTTTCCTGGATGATTTGCCTTAGTCCTTGTGTCTCAATGCTGAATGAATTCTCACTGTAGAAGCACTTTTGCAAATCTAAGTATAAGGGAGCTGCATTAGAGATGAAAGGGGAGATTGTCCTCCGCCTGCAAAGGGCCATATAATGGTGGTGGAGGGAAATCAGGCACCCATGGGAAACTCCAGAACTGGACATGTGCAGACTGAGTCCCCTAACACAGGTGTAACTTACGCCCCAAAGCCACTAGGGCTGTGACACCACAAATGGGTCTGAACTCAGCCAATGGAACTGGCCAATCCCTTCAACCATACCGCTCCCAGCTAGGCCAGGTAGAGTAAAGACAGGGAGCACAGCCGATCATGCTTCTCAGTCCCTGGGTCTCTGGGCATCCCCGTGTTCTGCACGTGTCTTTCATTCCCCTGCTCCAGGGTTCTTTGCATGAGCTGTGAAGAGCAGCACAGGCTTCCGTGTGGCCTGGCACGCTTTCCAGAAATAACATGTACACTTTGGAGACTGTAAAACCTGAAACTTCCCTGTTCCTTCCTAAAAACTCACCTGAATTACAAAGTGCTCCTGAGGTGTGAATTCTTTCAGCTCCGTGAAGCAAAGAGCCAAGGTATAAACCACTCCAGAAACCTAACATAAGTAACTTTTAGGTTGGAGGGAAAGGGAAGTACAGTCGCAGACAGAACCAGTTCTCTCTGGAAGGCAGACAAAGTCTCTTGGCAGGGGTAGGAAAGAAAGTTCAAGACCAAAAATGGCTACTTCAGGGGAGTGTGGAAAACCATGGGGAAAATGGCAAGAGATTGCAGTCTACAGAGTCAAGAGTGCCTGAAAGGAAAAGAAAAAAAAAACACACCAAAAACCTATAGTGTGGCCCCTAAAGGGCGTGTGTGTATATGTGTGTATGTGTGTGTGAGGTGTGTGTGGTGTGTGCGTGTGCATCTAGGTGACCATACTTAGCTTGGATTGTCCCCATAGGAGTCTAACATGTGCCTGATTTCTCTACAACGCCTTTATTGAGGCATGGCCAGCTACTTTTCCTTTAGTGTACGCATTTGGTGGAGATGAGCCGTTTATCCCTAATCCAGCTACCTGTCAGAGCCACCAGCCACTCTGCAGCAGAAAGCTAAGGCTTTCTATCCCTTAAAGAGTTATAGGCTCCGAAACCCACAGGCACAGTTTGACCCTGTCCTGCAGGGTTGTCATGAGTCAGAACCAGCATCCTGGTGGTGAGTTCAGTTTGGTTTGATGGGAAAGTACACAGACCAGGTATAGCCCTAAACAAGCCTGTGCTGTACACATGGTTTAATAGCAAATAATTTAATAGTGACAGCAAATAGGTTCAAAGCAACTCGTGGTAGACCTCGCCTGAGGAGCCATGATGAGACAGAGAAGTCTCTGTCAGCTCGTCCCCTGGGTACTGAGCAACACCAGATTTGTGGGCCAGCAGCATACATCACCAAGGAAACAAGTAATCCAGGAAACTCAAAGCTGCTCACGCAAGAAATTCCAACATATGAGAGCAAGGGGGTCCTTATCTGAAGAGCTAGCCTGGCTGAGGGCTCCCTTCCTGCCCCTCCTGCCCCCAGGCAATGGCTACCCGACCAGCTACAGATGGTATTCACATCGACAGTGACAATGGGCAGGGCTGGAGGCTAACTGGATAGTCCTGAAGCATAAATCCAACCCCCTCATACTGTTTACTGACTCACACTGTAGTTACCCTTATGGAAAAACCAAGACTGCTTGTGGGCCAGTGGACCCTGTGATAAGCGTACTGATAGAAAGACATCTGGGCCCAGGACAAGGCATGGAGACTGTGCTGTTTTATGTACTGGTCCACAGCCCACTCACCCCACCAAGAAATGTTCAACCAGACGACTTTGCCTGCCTGTACATTGTACAGAAGACCCTCATCAAGTAGGTGGCCTAGTGGCGGTACCAGAAGAAAAGGCATAAAGCACGTTGGGCCATGTGTGGGTATTGCCAAAGACATGGGACTGTGTGTCTCTACAGAGCAAATCATAGAGACTGGTAGGGATTTCCCCAGCTGCTTGCTGACAAAGTACTGCCGTCGGACACCCTGGCTCAACTCTTCCTGCCATCAAGTCAGTTCCAGCTCCATAGATACCCAGCAGGCACAGCACGACTGCCCCTGTGGGTTTTCCAGGCTGTCGCTCTTTATGGCATGAGAAAGCCTCATTTCTCTTCTGTGGAGCGGCTGGTGATTTCAGGCTGTAGCCCCCCATATAACCACTGGGCCATCAGTAAAGATTTACAGTCTTGGAAAGCCACAGGAGCAGCCCTGCTCTGTCTGAGAGGGAGGCTATGAGTCAGAATGGATTCAATGGCAGCGAGGAAACACAGCCCAGTGTCTGTCCATTATTACTCCAAGGACCACAGAAGCCCCTGAGCACTGCAGGATCTGGCAAAAGTGAGGAATGCCCCTGCCTCTGCCTGGAAGCTCTAACAATCTCCTGTCCATGTTGCCTTAAGACAAAGCGCCTAGCTGGATTCCTCCCTTCAAAGGACATGGCAAATGAGTCCTCAATGGTTAGAAACTTTGAACACTGGAGAAGAGGGCTCATTATGGCTACCATTGTCACCGTGGTTACACCTAGCATTCTCCTCAAATTTACAAATGACTAGCCATAGTGGGGAGATGACCCCTAAAGAGGACCCCGCCATTAAACTTGTGGAGCATTGTAGTATCAGATTTGGATTACACTGGCTTCCCTTTTCCAGAGGGCCTTCAGAGACCCAGGTCCCTGTCACTGCACACATTTTGCTTGCGGGTCATGATTTACCCATGATTAGTGTGTTCACCTCTCTGTTTTTTTTAACTTAGTGTTTCCAGTAATATATTTTCTTGCCTCTTGAATCACAATGATTGCTGATGTGAGAAAGTAACCAGACTTGAGAAATACTAACAGCTGAAAATGAAAGTCTGATACCATAAAAAGTCACACCAGCCAATACCAGTGCCTGGGCATGCCTACTAGACTGGTAGAACCAGTTTGTACTGAGGGTGCCTCCCCCTTTCCCTTTTTAAGCTTATTGTTCTATTCATTGACCCATTTTCTAAGTGGTTGAGTCATTTACCCTTCATCTGGCAGTACTGTGTTCTTGTCCATCTTGGGAATTTCTGGCTTTGAGGTGTTTTTTTCTTTTGGGATGAATTGCTGTTGCTGTCTCTGGATTCAAATCCCCAAAGCAGAGGCCAGAGGGATCATGTAGGAGGCTGGATGGTAAGATGGTAAGGACTATCTGGGACATTGGGGTGGAGTGCAGGAAGACAAGATAAAGCTAAAAAAAAAAAAATAAACCAACAAAACAACCCCGACCCCTCCAGCCATACTAGTTAAAGTGGTACTCCCTGGGTGTCCTTTTGTCCACAGGGGTGATGATACTCTTCCTCCACAAATAGCTAAGGTTCCACACGATAGCAAGAGGTATTGTGAGTGCTTCCTGCTCCCTTCCCCATCTGAATTTCCTGTATGGATTATGTTAGCATCATGATGGTAATGGTTTCAATGGTTTAGGTAGTCCACTCCTAGCTCATTTCACCACCCATAAAGAAGAAAGCCCTAGAATGACCCTCTTAGTGGAAACTCTCCTGTCCATGTAAACAGTACTGCATCCTGGTCCAGAAGATTCCTCAATAAAAAATCAAATCATGCCTCTCAAGTGAGTCTCCAGGTCAGTTCTTTGATCTCTCAGCGTTTATTATAGTCTTTTTCCCTCTTGAGGTTGTCAATGAGCCTCCCAGATAACGAAACCCCCAGCTTTTAAAAACTCTACTTTTCATCTCAAATTTCTATCTTACATTTCTTTTGTTTTTAAATGTGTTTTGGGTGAAAGTTTACATAGCAAATTATGTTCTCACTTAACAATGTTTATTTGTACCATTCAGTGACATTGATCAGTTTTTCCCCCACCTTGTGTCAACATTCTCATCATTTCCACGGGGGTTTTTCTGTTTTCATGACTCTAGCTTCCCTCCCTCAGCTTATCTTTACTCTAGGATAAATATTGAGTGCTTGGTCATATATAGTTAATACAGTTCTTTTTTTAAATAAGAGGAAACAGTTCCTTTGAGTGATGTTGCTTATTTTATGAGTCAGTCTGTTATTTAGCTGAAAAATACCCTCTGGGAGTGATGGCATTACATAGCTTAAAGGATATTTCTGGACAATAGTCTCTGAGATCCTTTTCATCTCTACCAAGTCAGTTTTCTCTAGTCTTCCTTATTGAATGTCCAACTTTTACATGCATATGAGGTGATTGAAAATACTATAGCTTTGTTATATGCATTTTAGTCATCAAACTGACATCCTTCTTGTTCGATACTTTAAAGAAATCTTATGCAACAGATTTGCCAAATGTTATATGCTAATTAATTTCTTGATTATTATTTCCATTGCTTGAGCATTGATTGTGGATCTAAGGAAGATGAAATCCTTGGTCACTTCAATCTTCTTTCCATTTATCATAATGTCGATTGATTCAGTTTTGAGGATCTTGATTTTCTATTCATTGGGTACAATATAGTCTTTGAGCTTCACCAGTAAGTGCTTCAAATTCTCTTTGCAAGCAAAGTTGTGTCATCTGCATATCACAGATTGTTCATTAACCTTCCCCAAATCCTAATGTCAAACTCTTCTTTATATAGTACAGTTCCCCAGATTACGTGTGCATAAATTTCTTGGCATAGACTAGTGAATACTTCCAATGCTTCATCAGCTTGTAGAAATGTTTCGATCGCTATTCTGTTAATTCCTGGAGTCTTGTTTTTGGCTGTGTCCTTCACTCCCAGCTCCTTGGAGGACTTCATGGTCAAGAAGATCATGCCCAAGCTGGAGATGTGTCTTGGGGAGCTGGTCATCAACCCACACCAGCAGCACATGGGCACCTTGACTGGGTACTGGACTGGGAGGGCATGCTCTCCAGCTCCAACCTTCCTGGACTGCTTGAGAAACACTTCTTTCCCAAGTGGCTGCAGGTCCTGTGCTCCAGGTGGAGCCACAGTCCTAATTACAAGGAGGTCACCAAGTGGGACTGGGCCGGAGTCTGTGTTCTTGGACTGAGTGCTCACCGCGTCTTCTTTCAGTGCCACTGGGTCTTGATCTTTTGGTACCTCCTGAAATGGTTGAGTGGCTACTTTTTTGGGGGGACACAGTTACTCTGTGTATTCTTGTAGTTTTCTTTTGTTGCTCCTTGTATTACTCAGTAGTTTGACCCTAGAATCCTTCAATATTACTGGAGGTCTGTGTTTTATTCTTTCGCTCTTTAATCTTGATATGTGCCTAGCGTGTTCTTCCTTTTAGGTTGTCTAACTTCCTGTCTTTGCATATATTCTGAGTGAGAAAAAATATTACAAAATTTGATTAGAAAACTTCTTGTGACGTTTAGCCCTGAGGGTAAAAAATTAGAACTTGTTATTTATGGTCTTAATACCCTTTTCTGTACTTTTCAACTGAGAGTGGGTTATAAAATAGCTAGGGACATTGTCCTTCCCAATTTTGAATCACAATCGCGATGTTGGTAAACTCTCAAAGACAAAGTATGTTCTCTTACAATATAGTTCAACTAGTTTCTCTTGATATCGGTAGGAAAGGTGTCATGAAATATTCTATTCATAGAAACAATAGATGTATCAAATACATATTTTCCTGTGTGATTATATATTTCTATCAAAAATACCTTCATTAATGTGTGTGGCCAATTCTTTGAGATTCATTTTCCCAGTGCTTTGAAAGGGGTTCTGGAATATTCTGTGAATGCAACGGGATATTCTATGTGGCTAACTATGACCAGATGACACATCAAAACATTCTGAAGTCCATTCTCAGGAGAAAAAGGTCATATTTTAGATGTTAGACTGACCCATCTTCAGAGTGGTAGGTCTGCTTAATGATAAGTTAAAGAGAAGTGCAGATTAAAAACAGGTATGTCAAAGTGAAAATTCTTCATATGCCTCTTCTGTGCATGTTTTCACAAATCACACCAGATGACTGGCTGAGACTATTCAATTATGGTGTGTGAGATAACAATAGGTCAGTTTCAGTTGCTATTCGCCTGTGTATACTAAAGCTAACTCAGAAGCAGGAACAGAGAGAATTCCCAAATCCATGAAGGAAGAAAAACTACTCGTGGAGCATGTTCTCTTGAGATCTTTGCCTAGAGTAGTGGAGGCAGCAGAGGCCATGCCGTGTCCAGACCAGAGACCATAGAAGAGACGCATCACAGTGCTGAGGCCAAAGTCTATTATGAGACTGAAGCAAAGCAGTGGATAGGCTTCCTGACCCACAAAACAAGGAACTATATGAGTGAGAGGCTGAAGACCAGAGAGAAATTGGATGCTGTCTGAAGAGAGGTACTGGTGGGGACCAAGACTATATGCTTATTGTCTTATGATCCAGGCCTCTCCTAACCTCTCCTAAGAAACATCCATAGTTGCGTGTTGTCTGTGAGTTGTTTGTAGCCACTGCAATGGATTATGGAACCCAGAAGAGCAGGAGAGTGTCATGGGAGAAGGGATTGTTGCCAGAGTAGGGTAAAAGAAGCATGGGGGATGGAGACATGTCTGACTTCTGTCTTGTGACAGTCAGCCTGAGGCTGATGAAGAGCTAAATTCTTTTCTCTTGTGTAGCCAGATGAGGTCAGATGTGGCCTCTGTGCCATTTTTTTTTTGCCTTGGTCAGATTTAAATACACTTGTGACAGAGGTGTTTTCACCTCAGCCCAGAGGTCATGGGTTTGGCCACTTTTTGTCCATAATCAGAATGTTGATGAGTCTATGGACATACCCCCCTTAATGTGTCTGATCTCATCAGAATGATGAGTAGGTGTGACAATGTCTCAAGAAATTATTTACTTATTTATTTTTATATATATATACCTACTTCTCAACTATTTCATTCACTGACTCTACACATTATAATAATCAGTTAAACATCTATTATCTAGTTATTTTGTACATTATTTTCATATGTCTGGCAGTAGCAAATAACTGGGCACAAAGCCAGAGTAACACTTATGATAACGATTAAAGCTATATGTTAACTTGTCTGGACCATGAACTCAGGGATTTGGCTGGTATGTAATAGTGTAATCATCTTCCGTTTTATTATCTACTTTGGATAATGACATGGTCTTTGGAACCCAACTATGTTGACAAGGAGGAGTGGGTGCGTTGTATGTGAGGAGCCCTGATAACCCAATGGTTATGCTCTGCTAATTAAAACGTTGGTAGTTTGCACCTACTTAGCTCCTGTAAAGGTTATAGGAGATATTCTATGATAGAGATTGCATGTTGGAAAATCTTATGGGGCACTTTCACTCTGAGTCAAAAATCAACTGAATAGTACATAACAATCACAGCATAATTTTTATATATGTTATATGGACATAGTATAGGTTTTGTGTTAGTTCGGCTTGACTAGAGAAACAGATTCATTGATACTCTCAAATGTGTGTAAGAGAGAGCTTTATATCAAAGAGTAATTATATATTAAGAAAACATCCCAACTCAGTCCAGATCAAGTTCAAAAATCCTACATTAGCCCATATATCCAATACTACTCCATAAATTCCTCTTCAGATTCGCATAGCCACTGGCAATAATGCTGAATGCAGGAAGATCACAGTCTGGTGTGGGAAAAGTCTTGTGGATCCAATGATGGTGGAAGTATCTCCAGGGCTCTGGCTGCCATCAAAGCATGACTCCATGTGACTTGTTAACAGGAATGTGCAGCAGAGAGAGAGTGCATCTCGCCTCCAGGGAGGAAGAGAAGACGTTCCCAGAATCCTCATGAGAAGGCCATGTCCACAAGGGAGCATCATCAGGCTGTGTTCTGTTTGACAGGCTGGACTCCACCCCTTCACTCAATTTATCAAGTTGACACGAGATTATGTGTACCACTGGTGCATATGAGTGGTTACCAAAAACAAAATAAGAAATCCCCCCAGAAAAAAGCTCCATTGGGTGGAGCTTTCATAGGACACATTTTCCCCACTATGCAAACATAGAGCAACTTGCTCTGAGTTAGTGCACTCAGTGGCATCACCTGGGAAGGTTCTCTCTGGTCACAGCAGCCTGTAGGTAGCGACCCCTTTGGGGGGGAGTTGAATGACCTTTCACAGGGGTTGCCTAAAAACATCAGGAAACATAAATATTTCGCAATATATAATTACATATTGTTTTGTGATTAATCACTTTGCTTTAATTATGTCTAATTATGTTGAAATTGTAACAGTGAAAATACATCCTGCATATCAGATATTTACATTACAATTCATAACAGTAGCAAAATTGTAGTTTGAAGTAGCAAGAAAATAATTTTTTTTGTTTTTTGGGCATCACTGCCCTCTGGTGGTGGGAGTAGGAGGCCCAGCCTTTGCTCCTGTGGAGCTGGCAAGAAAATAATTTTATGGTTGGGGTCACTACAACATGAGAACTAAAATATTAAAGGGTCATGGCATTAGGAAGGTTGAGAACTGCTGCGCCACAGTGAATTTTTTCATAAACGCAGTTTCACTCTGTGTTAGCCTGGGTAGACTAGAAAACAAATTCATAGACACTCATATGTGTATAAGAAAGAGTTTTATATACAAGAGCAATTGAATATTGAAAAAAAATCCAGCCTCGTCCAGACCAAGTTCATATGTCTAATAACAGTCTATAAATTCCTCTTCAGATTCACACAATACATGCAGCATTGAATGCAGGAAGATCACAGACCAGTGGGCAGAAAGTCTCGTGGATCCAGTGGTGGTGTATGCATCTCAGCACAGACCGAGGTACCTATGTGACTCCTTCAGAGGCATGGCTTTAGCGTAGCTCCATATGTCTTTCCAACAGGAATGTCTCTTAGGGAGTGAGCATGTGTCCCAGGTCCAGTGAGTTATTTATCTCCTTGGTGCCTCCAAATGTGGTCACCAAGCTGAGACCTAATTGACAGGCTAAACTTCACCTCTTCACTCTTACATATCAAACTTACAACAGATTATGTCACTATCACATGCACAAACCTCATTTTCTTGTAATGGTCAATTTAAGAGAATAGAATATGGCTATGAAATTTTGTCTCCTGCTCTGGAAAAATGCCACAGAAACTGTTGTGATGTTGAATACAGCTTACAAGGACAGTCAGTGGTTTTCTCATTTCAAAAAAGGGGAAATGTTGATTGATGATAAACTTTGTTCTGGGCATCTGTCAACTTCCAAATGTACAAAAATATCAACTCATTGTGCACTTGGAGTTCATTCCACCAGACCAGACTGTTAGTCAAGTTTTCTATTTAGAAGTTCTGAAGAGATTGCCTGACAGTGTGGGACAACAAAGGCCTTATTTGTTATCAATCGGGGACTTGTTTTGTCACCTCAACAATGCACCTGCTCATGCAGACATCTTTGTGCACCAGTCTTTGGCAAAAAGCCACATGCCTCTCTTGCTTCCCATATCTTCCATCCCTGACCTCACTGTGTGCAACTTCTTGTTTCTGGGAATGAAGAGGCACATGAAAGGACAGCACTTTGAAGACATAGATGATGTGAAGAAAAAAACCGAGGTAGGTTCTGTAAGACATCTAAACAGATGAATTTGAAAAATGTTAAAAATAAATGTTTCCAAGAATGAAATAACAGATTTGATAAATGTATGAAGTGTAATGGAGAGTACTTTGAAGGTGACAAATTTATTTTGTAGGAAACAATTTAAATGCATATTTAAATGCAATTAATTGGGGGGAAATCCAAGTTTTTTTTGGTATTCCCTCATATATGTATATATAATACATATGCAATATATAAAACTTATTTTTGAAGCATTGAGAATAAATTGAACATTGTGTTTTCTCATGTTTAAATCAATGGGCATTTCCTGAATGTAAGGCCATTTTCTTACATGCTATAAACATAATCAAAATTAGTTGTTTTATCACTTTTATAATATTACTATCTATTTCTCATTCCATATTAAAATTCCATCAGTTGTCACAATAATATCCCTATTTCCCCTTCACTCTGGAGTCAAGTCTAGGATCATACACTGCATGTAGTTGTCATATTATTTATTGATGTCTATGAATTAGATCACCAGGAACATATTTGTCATCAGACAAATTCAGGTTTTGAAACTTGTCATATTAGTTCCTCAGAAAGGCAAATATGATGTTTATTTAGTGTGCCCTCCTGGTCTTCGGTAATGTTTGAGTCTCTGACTTCACTTTCCCCAAAACTCTTCAGAATCAACCATCTGCTTGCAATTTGAAAAAAAAAAACAAACTTGCTTATGAGTGTGTTTCTCCATCAGCGTCACCCTTGCTGCATGTTCATCACTCTGAGCCTCCATGATGTGACAGGGTGTAATGATGTCATGTGGCACGGTAGGCAGACCTGTCTACAAGAGCAGGAGGTAGGCGTCCAGTGATCAGACCTTCCAAACTGAGTTTCCTGCCACCTTATTCAGCAAACCTACCCATGGCAGACATGCCCTCTGGTCTGGTGGAAACTCTGAGATATCTGTGCTTTGGGTCCCTCCCTGAGAAGCCACAGGGTAGGTTGCTCTCCAGTGAGGGAGAGTGGCCCTCTTGTGGCAGATGGTTATATATGTTCCGGGAAAAGGAGATTGTGCCGACTCAGTGTTAGAGTTGGAAGAAGACCCTAGAGATTCTTTAACGCCAATCCCTTACTTTAGAAAACAGGTTAACTCTTCCAGACCACACAGGATTTGTTTCTCTAGACAATCTGGGGTATACCAAAAATTATGTGAGATGAGGTCCCACTATCCTTGCCCTGTCCAACTCAAGTTCATAGGTGCCATCGCCCACAGCTACCTTACACACAGCACAGTGAAACACTGCCCGGTGGCCTGTGCTCACTTCACGATGTATGTCAAATGAATTCTCGCCATCCTTACCTTTTTTTTTTTTTCGGGGGGCGGGGGGTCTCACTGCCCTCTGGTGGTCATGGGAGCCACCCAGTGCTGCTCCTGAGAGCCACCGCTGGATTTGAACCGCCAAGCCAGAGGCCTGCAGTCCTGCACTCAACCTCTTTATGCCACCGGGGCTCAGCCCGCCATCCTTACCTTTAAGGAGCACTCTGGTTGTACTACTTCCAAGACAGATCTGTGTCACCTTCCAGCAGTCCATGGTACTCCCTTAATACAGTGTGGCCATCATGAAGGATCCATGGAAAAATAGTGGTGGTATTACCCGCCCACAGGTCTGCTCTCGGACTTATTATGACCCTGTTAGCCATAGTCTTGGTAACTTCTACCAAATGACAGGGTGGGACCCTGCAAATGAGGTACTTATGTCCCACCATTGAGATTGTGTATCTTGTTTTTTGGGGGCATCACTGCTCTCCGGTGGTGGGAGTAGGAGTATCTTGTTAATAATATAAATAAGTTACATGACACTCTTACGAAGTGCATGAAACCCTAACAAGGATAGCTCATTTTACCCTAACAGATAGCTCTGTTTTACCATCTTGCTAGTGTTAAAGGGAGACAGAGAGAGAATGAGGAACTGAAACTCGGAAGACAGTGGGAGACAGTGGCAAAAGAGGACAGGAACTGGGAGATGAGTGCAAGATGGCGACAGGGGAGGGTTGCCAAAACACAGACACAGCTAAGAGTTGTAATATTTGCCCTGCAGGTCCCAACCTCATCAAGGCCCTAGCAGAGCCTGGAGGCAGAAGAGAAGAAGCTGCCCTGATTAAAGTAGTATATTCTGAATTTTCCCTCTTACTATTAAGTTGATCTTGATTCCAAGTTGTGCCCTCTTATCCCCTTCACTGTCAGTGTGGTTTGTGAATTCTGTGACGTGGTGCAGTGAACTACAGACCCAAAGGCAGGAGGGAAAGCGAAGAGAGTGGGTTGTGATTGCTCTAGATCATGGAGTGGTGCAGCAGCTTGGAAAAGTTGAACAATAGGGCATGTCTAACCTCTATCTCACAGGGACCAACTTTTTGCCGATCCTTGTGAAAGAAATGAATCATCTGTGACCCCACGCACGACAGAGAGAAATGCCATCTGGTTCTGGCCTCCCCGTGGTGGTTGCAGAGATGACCACTGTGATCCATAGGGTATTCATTGGCGGATTTTTCAGAATCATACTGCCAGGGTTTTCTTCCTAGTCCATCTTAGTCTTGGAGCTCTATGGGCAATATCCACATGGAAGGCAAAAATTCTACCACTGAACCACCATTGTACCTTGCATGACAATCAATCAATCAATCAATCACACAAACAAAAAAACAAACAAAGAGAACCCATTGCCATCCAGGTGATTCTGACTCATAGCCACCCTATATAGTGTTTCCGAAGCTGCACTTGGGAGCAGAGAGCCTTCATTTTCTCCCACTGAGCAGTTAGTAGATTTTGACTGCCAACCTTGTGTTTATCAGTCCCAGGATTACTCAACAGTCCCAATAAGAAAGGAGGCTCCTCCCCCCCAAAAAACCCCAACACCAACTAAAAAGGACTGTCGGGCTTGCAGATCACTGCAATGGCTTGAACATGGTCTCAATTCTTTACTCTGGTGTCACAGAGCACTCCTCCCCACACCCTTACCAGTCCCCTTATCTTTGGCTGTGCTCATGGAACTTGCTGTGACTGGTGGAATGTTATTAATCTGAGGCCAAGAAAGGTTTGAGATGAGCCACGGTGTCTACTCTTGCCCTGGGACTTTGCAAATGTAGTGTGGGTAGATTGCAGGGCACTAAAGAAAAAGGATGTAAGTCTGTCATCAATCCCGTCACTTAACTGATACACAGCACAGCCAATCAGATACAATCTTAGGTGTCAAATGCATGTGCAAATAACTGCGTTAAGTGCAGCAAAACTGACGAGCTAAGTTATCACGAATTTTTAGACCTTTTTTTTTTTTCCCTCTTAAACATATGAAGAGGGTATTAAAATGAGTGGGGGAGCTGGACCAAGTAAGAAGACAAAAACGTATCACTTTCATATGGAATGGGAGATTTTGACCCCCACACCAACATTCAGCTGAAGTACAGAGGACATCAACTGTTCTGGAACTTATTCGCAGAGGGAAAGTATCCAAAGGTGAGAAATTGTGCTGTCCCCTTGACTGCATTTTCAGCAATACTTATTTATGTGAGTCACATAAAGATCATTAAGTCCGAGTACCATTCCACCATGACTGATGGTCATTTGGAAGTGTGCTTGAGACTGGCTGTCAGCAGCTACTGTCTGGACTATGCATCTCTGGCTCATTTCATTCAGTGCAAGTCATTGGAGTAAACTTGGGTAATGACAAAAAATGTACATAGTTATG
>PVJH01005142.1:0-115965 GCA_004026705.1 Nesogale talazaci
GTCTAAACAGTCCTCTGATGAGGATATTTATTAGGTAATGTTTCAAAAGCTATATAATGCTGCACAAGGGAAAGAGATTGGAAGGAAAGATTACAAAAAGGCTCATAGGAACTGTCAAAAAGGAACATTAGAGAGCTTGTATATTTTGATGTTGAAGAATTTTTAATATTTAATTTCTTTGACTACAACAAAAAGCTAAATTTTCCTTTTCTTCACCTGTGATTATAATACAAAGGGAAACATTTTGTCTTTGTGAGGTATGTGTTTATTTATCTGACTTTTATTTAATATGTTCTAATAGCAAATTTATAGGAAAGGGGGAACCAATTGCAGGGATCTACATATAACCTCCTTCCTGGGGGACAGACAAAATACAGACATTAAAAACTTGTACTTACATGTAGGACAGCTCAGTCAGAAAAGCATAGTAAATGGATGGACTCTTTTGTGTGATAAATATGTTACAAATCCATTTAGTTGCTGTCAATAAGAAATGTACTTGTTACTTCCTCAATGCAAGAACACTCAATGCAAGAGCATTCCATGATGCTCACTTTTCAGACACATTCACTGAAGACAAATGTGTGCATAAGCAAAAGTGGTGAAGAAAGCTGATGGTGCCTCACTATCAAAAGATATAGTGTCTGGGGTCATAAAGACTTGAAAATAAATAAGTGGCCATCTAGCTCAGAAGCAACAAAGCCCACGTGGGAGAAGCACACCAGTCTGTATGACCACGAGGTGTCAAAGGGATCAGTTGTCAAGTATCAAAGAACTAAAAATCATAACATTGAGTGCCCACCTTCCAGATATGATCGCTGGCAACAAATGTGCGCATAAGCAAGTAAAAGTGTGAAATTGGCAAGGGGTGGTCTGTGGCAGTCATGTATTCGTTATGTCAATTTCATGATCGGGATGTAGCGATGGAGTCTAGTCTGTTAATCTGGAGATAGTCATTGAGTAGCCAATGAGGCCTCTGTGTGGGCATGATTTTCTCCTGAAAATTCTGGGAAATCTCATGATATTTCCCTCATGGAGATGAGAGGCCATCTGCCCGGTTGTTGGGAGTCAGTCTCTGAGACGACAAACTACAGACAAGACAAGATGGCAGTGTCCCAGGAACTGGAGGAGCCAGAGGAGAAGTCACATGGCCTTTCCCTGATGGAGCCAAACCTCTGAAGCTGTAGAATCCACGTGGAGATCCCCATCAGCACTGAGTTGCTTCTATCACCACTGGATGCTGTTGATGGACCCTGAGCCCTGGAAGTGAGGAGCCATGGGGAGACCCCTGCCAGCACCAGGACTCTGCACCCTCTGGCCTGTGGCTTCATGAGTCAGAAGGAGACTTTATAGACTAATGTCAGGCATATGGGCTAATATTGGACTTGTTATTTCTTTTGTATATAAACCTTACCCTTATATACATGTCCGTGTCTATGAATTTGTTTCTCTAGTCTACCCTGACTAACACATGATGATACCTGTAGTGAAGTAAGTTAATGGTGCCCGGCTATCAAAAGATATACCATTTGGGGTCTTAAAGACTTAAAAGTAAATAAGCAGTCATCCAGCTCAGAACCAACAAAGCCCACATGGAAGAAGAGCACCAGCCTGTGTGACCACAAAGGTGTTGAAGGGATTAGGTATCAGGCATCAGAGAACCAAAAATTATATCATTCTAAATGAGGAGGAGTAAATATTGGGGACCCAAATATCATTCATAGGTGAAGTGATATCCCCTTACAGAGGAGTCTTAGGGAGGAGACGAGCCTGTCAATGTATAGTGCAGCAACAAAGAAATATGCAACTTTCCTCTAGTTCTTAAATGCTTCCTCCCACCCACTATCATGATTTCAATTCTATCTTACAAATCCAGATAGACCAGAAGGGGTACACTGGAGCTGTAAACAGGGGGGATTCAGGACAGATGATCCCTTCAGGACCAGTGGTGAGAGTGTTGATACTGGCATAGTTGAGAAAAGATGGTAGAAAGGGGGAACCAATTGCAGGGATCTACACATAACCTCCTTCCTGGGGTACAGACAACAGGGAAGTGCATGAAGGGACACATCAGAAAGTGTACGATATGACAAAAATAATAATAATTTGTAAATTATTAAGGGTTCATGAGGGAAGGGAAGTGGGGAGGGAGGGGAAATATGGGGAGCTGATACCAAGGGCCTAAGTAGAAGGAGGATATTTTGAGAATGATGATGGCAACAAATGTACAAATGCAGTCTGCATGTAATAGATGTATGTATTGATTGTGATAAGTGTTGCATGAGCCCCCCCATAAAATGATTTAAATAAATAAATAAAGCCCCCCAAAAAATAGTCATTTCATAGTGGGTTGAACCTGGTCCTCTATAAAAGGTGCTGGTGTTATAACTGCTGGTTCGTCATCCTAAACTGTGAGCCAACAGAAAGAGAAAGCCATGCTCCAGACCTGGCACCAGAGTTTAGATTTCTCATCTCCTAAGCTATGTGAAAATGCATTTCTTTATGTATGGATTGTGATAATATTTGTATGAAATATTTAAAAAATATTTCACTTTTTTAAAAGTGAAAGCAACCTATCAGCATGAAGCAGAGAGAGGTCTGAGGCACTGACCCCAAACCCAACTACGTGAACAGCCCTTCCTTCATGCAGAATAAATTCACTCCAGAGGACAGCACAGAAGTTACATCTCTGACATATCTCATCAGAGCACACAGCGGCAAATGAAGGGAGAGAAAGAAAGAGTGGAACACATCCTAATCCACCAAGCCCTGAGAACGGTATTTCTGCTCAGAGCAGCCAAAGCAGAAATAGGACCATAGGGCTGGACACCACTAAGAGACACAGCATCCCTCACAGACCCCTCCCACTGTGGGGGGCAACACTAAAGAACCCACCACACTGAGGTGAAACACTAAGGATGCACAACAGAACAGCAAGGGGAACAGAGCAATGAAGTCCCCAGGGTATATCAAAAATAGACCTTGTGTCCAGGGCATGGCACCCCATCGTACTCTACTGGAATGCACTCCTAAAGGTCAATGAATAGACCTTGAACTACTTACAGGCTTTTCTTATTTTCCCTCTTGGGTTTAGTTATTGTTGTTTTACCTTCTTTTGTTGTTTTGTTTTGCTATGTTGCTATGTCTTCTTTTGTGCTTATTATTATCATCTATCTAGTTAAGATGAGCTGGATAAACAATCTGAAGGAGAAAACAATTGGACCTATGGTTCTAGGGGGTATAGGAGAAAGAGAAGAGGGCAGGGAGAGAGTGAGTGTCAACAAACCCACGGACAAGGCAACAAGTGATTCAAAATCTATGACCAGGAGGGTATAGGAAGTCTGGGAGACCTTGATCAAGGGCAATGTCACCGAGAAGAATTACTGAAATCCAAATGAAGGTTGAGCATGATAGTGAGACAAGAGACAAATCAAAGGAAATGGAGGGAAGGACTAGGAGGCAAAGGACATTTATAGAAGTCTAAATACAGGTATGCACATAAGTAAATATATGTATATATGATGATAGAGAAATAGACCTACATGCATTTATTTATAAGTTCAGTATTAAGGTAGCAGATGGATATTGGACCTCTAATCAAGTACTCCCTCCATGGAAGAACACTTTGTTCTAGTAAATTGTTATTCTATTATGCTCACCTTCCTCACACAATGACTGAAGACAAAGCAATGCATATGCAAATGTGGTGAAGAAAGCTGATGGTACCCAGCTATCAAAAAATATAGCTTGAAGATAAACAAGTGGCTATCTCGCTGAGAAGCAACAAAGGCCACCTGGAAGAAGCACATCAACCTGTGTGATCATGTGGTGTCTATAGGATCAGGTATCAGTTACCAAAGAACAAAAACTCGTATCAATTTTGGGGGTTTTTTTGGGGGGATTGTTTGTTTGTTTTGGGGCATCACTGCCCTCTGGTGGTCGTGGGACCTACCCAGCGCTGCTCCTGAGAGCGGCCACTGGATTTGAACCTCCAAACCCACAGGCTGCAGTCCCGCACTCAACCACTTATGCCACCAGGGCTCAGCCCCAAAATCATATCATTATTAATGAGGGGGAGTGTCCATCTGTGGCATCTGGACATTTCCTGGCAGAAGGGTGGCAGGAAGGAGACAAGCAAGTCAGAGTGCAACACAGCACCAAAGAAACATACAACTTCCCTCTAGTTTTTTCATGCTTCCTCCCACTCCCACTATCGTGATCCCAACTCTACCTGACAAATCCGGCTAGACCAGAGGATGAACACTGATACAAATAAGAGCTGGAAACACAGGGAATCCAGGACAGAAACCCCTCATGGACCAATAGTGAAAGTAATGATACCAGGAGGGTAAGAGGAAGGTGGGGTAGAAAGGGGGAACTCATAACAATGTTCTAAGTGTAACCTCCTCCCTGGGGGGATGGACAACGAAAAAGTGGGTGAAGAGAGACATCAGACAGTGTAAGACATGGAAAAATAATAATAATTTATAAATTCTCAAGGGTTTGTGAAGGAGGGAGAGTGGGGAGGGAGGAAGAAAAAAATGAGGATTGGAGAATACCAAGGGCTCAAGTAGAAAGAAAATGTTTTGTGAATGATGATGGCAATGATGTACAAATGTGCTTCACACAGTGGATGTATGTATGTGTGTGAATTGTGATAAGAGTTCTACAAGCCACCAATAGAATGATTTTTAAAAAGAAAGAAAAAATGTACATATTCTAAAAAATACATAAATACTGGCTTTTTAAAAATCCAAATCCAGAAAGATCTAACAATTTTTTTTATAATTATTAAAAAGTCAACTTCTGAAACATGTTCTGAAACTTATTTTGCATAAGTCCTTGTAATTGACTTCCCCTTTCTACCCCACCTTCTCCCCACCCTCCCAATATCTCCACTCTCACTACTGGTCCTAAGGTACATCTGTCCTGGATCCCCTGTATTTCCAGATCCCATGTGTACCATTGCATCTCTTCTAGACTAGTTGGATTTGTAAGGTAGCATTGGGATCATGATAGTTGTGGGAAGGAAACCTTTAAGAACTAGAGAAAAAGGCTTAGTCCCAGTGGTATAGTAGTTGTGTGCGGGACTGCAGCCCATAGGGTTAGCGGTTCAAATCCAGGCAGCACCTCTCCCGGAGCAAGGCTGTGTTTCCTACTCCCACCAGGGCAGTGATGCCAATTATATGTGTGTGTGTGTGTGTGTGTGTGTGTGTGTGTATATATATATATATATATATGTATATATAGGCTGATGAGCCCTAGTGGCGTAAGTGGTTGAGTGCGGGACTGCGGCCCGCGGGCTTAGCGGTTCAAATCCAGCGGCGGCTCTCAGGAAGCAGCACTGAGTAGCGCTCACGACCACCAAAGGCAGTGATGCCCACAAGTAAATAAATAAGAGGTAGAGAAAAGTTGTATGTTTCATCTTTACTTCACTGCATCCTGACTGGCTCTTCTCCCCATGACCATTCTGCAAGGGAATGTCCAATTGCCCATACATGGACTTTGCACTCTCCGTGCTGTTGTTTGGGGGGTTGTTTTTAGGAATGTGATGTTTCCCACTGTAATGGATTCTTAAGTACATTCTCAGCATGTACACTGTGCTAATTGGCTGGCTTTGATTATAATTGTTACATGTTTGGAAGGGGTAGCACCTAGGCTGATGACTTCGAAAAGGCCTACCAGAGGACTCACTTGCTTTTTGCAAAACTTTTTAAAGTGTTTTTAAAGATAGAAACCAGTGCTACAAAGTGCAAAACCATCAAGGAACCTCCCAGGGCAATAGATTTCAATAATTACTCTCTCCTCAAGAAAACTATTTCATATTCCCATTTTGTAATTGATATCCTCTGTTAACATTGCTGTGTAAAAGTTGTTCTTTTCTCCCTCGCGTCTATGTTAAAAGCAGAAAGTGGTGGTGATGTTGCTGTAATCATAACAGAGAGTGCTTTCCCTGAGCCAACTGTTCTATTGCTTGCAATACTGTATTCCATTTATAGATCCACATTCCAACACAAAACACAGAGCTTGGCCTACAGCCCAGTCTTCTGACTTCTACCCTTGGACCCTTTCCACAAGTTGTGAAAATAACTGTGAATGTTGGAGGAAGAAAGAAAGACTCTTGTCATCTAAAACCAAAGACCCAGGAACAGCATATGGTCATGGTCTTCCCCTTCCAGCATGTAACACCATGATGTCACAGGTAGCAAGTGTCTTACTGCCATAGGAGAATATGAGCATTATTTGGTTAGATTTCTCTATAGAGATGTGAATTTCAGTTCTCTATTGGATCTATCTTTCCTACTGGACAACATACTTCTGTATCTCAAGCATGATATTTGTGTGGGGGGTGGAAGGGTGGGGTTCTTCATGAAGGTTTTTAAAAATCATTTTATTGGGTGCTCGTTCAACTCTTATCACCATATGTACATACATCCCTTGTCTCAAGTACATTTGTAAATATGCTGCCATCATCGTTTTCAAAGCATTTTCTTTCTACTTGAGCCCTTGGTATCAGTTCCTCATCTTTCCCCTTCCCCCTCCCTCCTCCCTCCCTCCCTCCCTCATGAACCCTTGATAATTTGCAAATTATTTTTTCATATCTTACACTGTCTGATGTCTCTCCCCACTCCCTATTCTGTTGTCCATCCCCCTGGGAGGAGTTATAGTTAGATCATTGTGATCAGTTCTCCCTTTCTCCCCCACCCTTCCTTTCCTCTCCTGGTATGGCTACTTTCAGGTTATCCAAAATATGGCCTGGCATATAAGATTCATTTTAAAAAAAGAAAAAAACAAATACTTGTTAGAAGGGAGATAGGAAGGAAAGAGTTAAAGTTCTATTTATAAAACTCAACCACAAATTAAAATAAACTAAATCTGTATCTAATTGAAGGGAATAGCTTTTACATTTGCTTAAGGATTCTTCTTCATCCCTTTCTCCTCTGTCCTTTTCTATTAACTTACTTGTTACAAAGCATCTTAAAAATTGAATTGTGCTACACAGAACAAAAGATCTAAAGTAGCAAAATAACCATAGGAATTATAACAATATAATTTAAAAGGAAGTCTATTTTTAAAAGAGTGAAAAGGCAGGGAAAGCAATAAAATGCAAAATAGGTGACACAAAGAAAATGTGGGATAGGATGAAAGCAATTTAACAATAAGTAAATCTTAACTACTTTAAAATCCATACCAACTTCTTTTATCATGTCTAAATAAGATCTAGTTTGAAAAATAAAAATGAGTAAAATATTATTTTGATAAGGATCCCTATCAGAATCATATGAATTCTACTGAAATTAAAGCAAGAGCATACATCCTATGTGTGGTAATGCTTGGTTAGAAGAGTGGTAAAATCATTCATACTTTAGAAAAAGTTTATGAAGACAGTGTCCCCAAAATCAGAAGTTTACTACTTGATAACCCATTTCAGGAAGAAATGAGAAAATGTGACAATGGAACTCACGATGGCAGACCGCACATGTCCATTGAGGCTGCTGAAATGGGAGAGGTTAGCAGCAGAAACGGGAGAGAACACCATCTACATAACTATTGATCCCACTTACGCAATTCTGACTAAAAAAAAAAACTTAAAAGTTGAGCAAATTTTTGCTTGATGGATGCCAAAACTATTGAACCCAGCTCAGCTTCAGACAAGAGTAGGGCTTTCCATGGAAATTTTAAACAAATGGCTCAAAATTCTGGAGCATTTATTTTTCACAGGAAAGACGTCATGGCTTTACCAGTACAGTTCTGAGGAAAACACACAATTAAAGAAAGTGGTCTGATCAAAGTAAAAGTGGACAAGAAATGAACAAAAATCAGGACAACATTGTTTTGGGATGCTGTAGACATTTTGGTTATTTACCCTCTGGCGGGTCAAAGAAGAATGATATGTGCTTGCGAAGAAAGTGTTTTGAGAAAGGCAACAAATTTGTTAGCAGAAAAGCACCACAGTATTTTACCAGCAGCAATGCTCCTGCTCACACTTGTCATTTAATGATGACAATTTTGCAACAATGTTTATGATATATTATCAGGCATCCACCTTACAGTTCTGAATTGGAGACATCTGTCTTATTTTTGTTCCCTAATCTTAAGAAAACTTTAAAGAGCACCTATTTTGCTTCAGTTAATAATGTTTTAAAAAGAGTGCTTTAACATGGGTAAATTCTCTGAAAACTCAGTTCTCTAGAGACGAGAAACATCACTTACAAAACTGTCTTGGACTTAACGAAGCTTATTTTAAGAAGCTAAGCTTCACTTTGTTCATTTTTGTCTTTTGATTCAGTTTTTCCACAAACTTTCTGAAGATCCCTGAAAACATCTGTCCAACTAGGATGAGTGAAAAGGGAAAGGATAGTTCTTTTGTTGTTGTGAGAGCAGTAGTTCTCAAAACAAGGAAAGGAAGTAGCTATATGAATGTTTCTCTAAGAAAATCCCATCGCTAAATTGTTGACTGTAAATTATAAACAGCAATTCTCAGATGTTCTGAACTGCTGGGCCATCAGGGAATCCTCGGATCTCTGATCCACTTTGAACCCTTGCACTAAACTAGAAGATGAGTATTTTTTTTAAAAAAAATTGTTGTTTAAGTCATGGGGAGAAAAGGTCAAGTTACATTTCTTTTTTATACTCTTTTTTTCTGCCCAATGAGAAGAAAGAAGAAAAGTCCATTGTTATTCATCATTAGAGCATCTCAGATCAGTTAGCCTTCCAGTGATTAGAATTAGAGTTCCCAATGATTTGAAGCAACCATTCAACCAATATTTACTGAGCATCTCATTTAAACCAAGTACTATGGCTACAGTGGTGAACACAGCAGGCAAACTTCTTATTTTTATAAGACTGTTTCTGGTGTAAAGGGACAGAAAGTAAACAAATTGCCCCAGAACCAAAAACAGAACCCAACCCATGGCCATCAAGCCAATTGCAATTCAGAGTAACTCTATGTGGGTTTTCAAAACTGTAAAGCTTTAAGGGAGCAGGTCATTGCGTCTTTCTCCCATGGAGTACCCAGTGGGTTTGAAACATCGACCTTAGGGTTAGCGGTTCCATTAGCACAATCAACGCTCTCCAAAGTCAGTGCATTGAGTCAATTCTGACTCTTAAGCATCCTAAAGGATAAGGTACAACTGCCCCCGTGGTCTTCCAAAACTATAAATATTTAGGGGAGTAGAAAGCCTCAACTTTCTTCCTCTTAGTGGCTAGTGGTCAAGATGATACTATCTTGCTGATACCCTCTCCTTATCAACCTTCTCTTTTATCCTCCCAGCATAGTGTCCTTCCTACATTATACCTTGATCAACCCTGCCTCAGGGTCTTTACACACTCTCTTTTCTCTTGTTGACAAGCTTTGCCAATTTGGTCAATCGTCCTTATTGGATCAGACTTTGTTATCCAAGCCTTCACATACTTCCTTCTTCTCATCACGCATGCTACTGTGGGAAATCTGCAAAGTGTTCCCTTTCCCAAATCTTCCAATGTGAAATAAGCCTCCAACATTTTGTAACCTTTTCTATTCTTGTCCGCATCTCTAATCTATGAAGACTCTATTAGTTATGTACTTCTTAAATTTTTAGTCTACCCCCAAGAATGTAAAAACCACACAGTATGGGTTTTCTCTGAGTTGCTCACCTCTATGGCTTCTGTCCTGAGACCAGTGCTATTGGAAATATCAATTTACTCTCATGTCTATAGGCAAAATATAGATTGCCTGTGGTTTGGTAGCTTACCTTCAGAGATAGTCCTATCAACTGCACCTAGTACTCATATTTTGAATAGTACTTCTTCCAAGAGAGACTTCTTTGTCTCTTTGACAGTCCCTGGTACTTTCAATGTTCTTGGTCAGCACCACAATTCAAATGCACCGATTCTTCTTCAGTCTTCCTAATTCGATGTCCAACGTTCACATGTATGTGCAATCAAAAATGCCATGGCTTGGGTCAGGCGCACTTTGTTCTTCAAAGTAGCCTCCTTGTTTTTCAACATGCTAATGAGGTTTTGTGCAATAGATTTATCCAGTGCAATGAGTAGCTTGATCTCTTGAGTTCTGCTTCATGCACATTATTTTTGGATCCACACAAGATGAAATCTTTGACAGCTTCAGTTCTTTTATCCATTTATCATCATGTTGCTTCTTGGTCCAGTTGTGAACATGTTGGTCTTCTTTACATCGAGTTTCAATCCATTCTGAAGGTTGCAAACTTTGATGTTCATCAGCAAATTTTTCAAGTTTTCCTCACTTCCAGCAAGTAAGGCTGTGTCATCTACATATCAAAGGTTATTAATCAGTCTTCCTCCAATCATGATGCCATATGTAACCCAGCTTCTCTGATGATTTGCTCAGCATACAGATTTCTTTTAATGGAGAGAGAATATAGCCCTGCTGTACACCTGTCCTGATTTTAAACCATGCGGTATGCCCTTGTTCTGTTTGCACACCTGATTCTTGATCTTTGTACGGTCTCCTCATGAACTTAATTAAGTATTCTTGAATCCCCTTGCTTCTCAATATTATCCATCATTTTTTCTGCTCCACACAGTCAAATGGCTTGACACAGTCAGTAAAACAAATAATAATATTTTGTATATTTTCTGCTTTGAGGCGAGATCCCCATCATCAGCAATGTATACCTTATTCTATGCCTTCTTCTGAATCTGGCCTGGTCCTCTGATGACTCCTTGTTAATGTATTGCTGCAACTACTATTGGATGTGCTTCAGCGAAATTTTACTTGCATGTGATATTAATGATTGCATTCTATAATGTGAGCATACTGCCAGGTCATCTTTCTTTGGAATTAGTACACATGTAAGTCTCTTCTTGTCATTTGAACAAGTGGCCATCTTTCACACTTCTTGGCATAAACGTTTCTAGTGCTTCACCGGCCTGCTGAACTATGTCAATAGGAATACCATCAATTTCTGGAGCATTGTTTTTGAATAATGCTTTCAGTGCTGATTGATCTCCATCCTTCACTACCATTGGTTCTTGCCCATTTACTAATGTTGGAATATCGATTAGTTGTTTTTATTACAGGAACTATGTATTTTTCCATCTTCTTTTGATACTTCCTGCATTATTCAATATTTTGTCCATAGAATCTTTCAGATTTCAACTAAAGACTTGTACTTTTCTCACGTTTTTTCAGTTGGAGTGTTTTCTTCCTTTTTGGTTTTCTAACTTTGCACATTTCATTCTAACATTTTACTTTATCATCTTGAATTTCCCTTTGAAATTTTCTGTTGAGCTCTTTGACTTCATTTCTTCCATTTGCCTTAGCTACTCACCAATGAAGAGCAAGTTTCAGAATATCTTCTGCATTCACTTTGATCTTTGCTTTCCTATCTTTTTAATGACTTTTTGCTTTCTTCATAAATAATGTTCTTGATATCCTCCCTAAGCTCATCAGATCTTGTCTTTAATGCTCAATGCATTGAATCTATTCTTGAAATATTCTTGAAATTCAAGTTGGATAGATTCAAGGTCCTATCTTGCTTATGGAAAAAAAGTATTTGCTATGAATGAGTCATTAGTCTTGACACTTCTATCATGGGATTTCAAGGTCATTTCTATCACCAAGAACATAGTTTCTAACTACTGTTCCTTCCTTTTTGCTTCCAACTTTTGAATTCCAATTGTGAATAATTATCACTGCATCTTGATGGCAATTTTCATCAATTTCTGACTGAAGATATTGGTATAATTGTCAGATTCCTTCATCACTAGCTTTCAAAGTTGGCACATGCATTTAAATAACAATTGCACAGCTGCTGATAAGATTAAGTTGCATTGTAGTGATAGGTCAGGTGTTCAAAAGAAATTATTGGTCCCCAGAAGGAATTATTTGGGATACAAAGGGCAGGTGGGGGACAGATCAGTTGGTTTGGGAAGAAGTTCCCAGTGGTAATCATCCCTGTCTGTTGTGCCCGTCTGATAAAGGAAAGTTTACCAGATTCAAGACACGGGGTTGGAGCACACAGTGCCCAGTCTACAAGGATTCAGCTACAACCTCAAGTGGATAACGGAATGCACAGTCTTAAGGGGTGAGCGAGGGTCAGAGTGGGCCACACTTTTGGTCACCAGGAGGGTGTGGACAACAAGGAAGAATCTCACATTACTCATTGTCAACCATAGGGATTCCAGACCACTGTCTGGATAGAATGCTGCTTTCAAAAGTTTAAGGTGGATGTGCCACGTATGTCTTTTCGCTCGCTGCTTATGTGTACCTTCTTCTCTCAGCCAGCCTTGAATCTACTTCTCTACACTTTCCTCAGAACCTCAAGGGTCCGGGATTGCTATCTGTGTCTATTTCTTTGGGTTGTTCATGTTCATGTTGCAGAGGGCCTGTGAAACATGTCTGCCTCATTCTCCATCTTGAACATTTTTCTTAAAATATATATTCATTTTGGGCTGATTCCCGGTGGCGTAGTGGTTGAGTGCAGGACTGCAGCCCACTGACTTAGCATTTCAAATCCAGCAGCAGCTCTCCAGGAGCAAGGCTGGGCCTCCCACTCCCACCAGAGGGCAGTGATACCCCCAAAAAATATGTACATATATTCATTTTAAACCCCCATAATAGCTGTGTCCTTTGAGATAATCTATTAATACCATCTCTTTGGAATCCCATGCCCCCCCCCCACGTCCCACTACAATAGTTTCCATAACCACCTATCTTGAAATCATCTTTGAGGTCTTCCAGGTCCTCATTAAAATGCTTGTTCAACCTAAAAGTGGCATAATTTGAAGCAGTGTTTTCACAACTTTTCCTTAAAACTTCAATGATTTGAAAAGAGTCCACTTGAGTTTTGCTTAGAAATTTATATAATAATTCTTTCCATGGCACAAAACATATCCTTTTTTCCTTAAGATACCCTAACAAGACTAAGACATGTATATTACTGACAAACTTGTCTAAGCCAATCACTGATCTCCGGCACATGATTAAACACACTTTGCTTAGAGTAAACCTATGCAGTATAAACTGGATGGAATCCTAGTAGCAGTATATGTATTTTTTTAACTTACCTTGAATGTAAGACAGATAGAAGAGGGAAATGTCTAGCTGAATCAGGAGAAGGTATATATTGAAGGACGATTAAGAGGTAGAAACTGGGGTCAGAAGGCTTGAGTTCAACTGTTAGTTATCCTCCTTTCTAGCCCAAAGAACTCCTGAGTCCCTCAAAATCAAGTAAAAAGCCACTGCACTGGATGATCTCTGAGACCTTCCACTGGATATGTGACAGGTTTTGTTGCTGTTAACTGCTATTAAATTCCTCCTCTCCTAACCAGACCATGTACAATGGAACAAAATGCTGCCCAGTGCCACTGTTGTGCTGCATAGGTTTTCATTTGCTAAATTTTTGAATTAGATCATCAGGCCTTTCTTCCTAGTTTATCCTTATCAGTAAGCTCTGCTGAGACCTGTTCAGCATACTAGCAGCATGGAAGTCTTCCCTGACAGATGGGTGGGGCCTATGCTTGAAGTGTGCAGTGTTTGGCTTAGAATCAAACCCAGGTTTCCCACAAGGAAAGCAAAAGTCCCATGGCTTGAACCACCCATAGTGATTATGATTTCTTCAATTACCAGATGTCACCAGGTTATGTTTACTGTATAGAAAATGAACATCAGCCCCAATTTATTATTTATATCACATAATTTCAAGTTTTTTTCTTTTTTTAATTTTGGTTTTTGTTAAGAATCTTGCACTGTCATCCCTCAGCACCAGATTGATAATACTGTCCTTCAGCTATCACATGGTCCCTATGCTATGTTGCCTATTCACTCAACACAGTGGTAAACTTCGTACTTAGAGAATCTCTATTGAGAACAAGAGAGTATTTCTAGTTCTCTGATCTGGGCTATTAGGAAACACACATTTAAAACCAATCTATTTTATTTATTTATTTATTTATTTATTTATTTATTTATTTATTTATTTATTTTGCTTTCAATGACCTTCAGAAAAGGAAACTTCATAGCCTGATATGACTCCTATTGTAATATTTGTTAGCTGTACCCACTAAGAGACATTCCTTCATATTTAACATAAAACAATTCCTAGAGATTCCTTCATGTCATGTTTCTCAGCTTTCATTCTTACAACTGAGCTTCACAGTTTTCTAATTCAGTTCCTTAGTATATGGCTCTTTTTTGTTTAATCCTCCACATTTGCCCCCATTTTCTCCTTTAGACCTTGATCTTAAATAGAACACAGGATTGGTCTCATGAGTGCTTCTGGAATGTGTTGACTTGTGACACTAAGACATATTAAATAGCGTGCATAGCTATATCATGACAGAACTGTTATTACTCATCTTGATAAGGACATCAGCATCTCCTCATACATATGTCACCAGGCAATATGCTTAAAATTACAAGCATGTAAGGACACTGTACAAACACTTATTTTGCCTAATAAATACACACCCTGTCACATGTTATAGAGTAGGTAAACTATTTGACTGTGTAATGTAGACAAACTTCCATCCAAAGTCATTATTATAAATTTGCTCCTGAACATATGAACAGGTCAACAGTGTGTCAGTGTCAGATCATTTTCCCCCAAAATACTAATATATGACCAGTGCTCTAATCCAGTGGTTCTCAACCTTCCTAATGCTGTGACCCTGTAATACAGTTCCTCATGTCGTGGTGAACTCTCAACCATAAAATTATTTTATTGCTACTTCACAGCTGTAATTTTGCTACTGTTATGAATTGGGGTACCCCTGTGAAAGGGCCGTTCAACTCCCCCCAAAGGGGTGGTCACCCACAGGTCGAGGACCTCTGCTCTAAGCAATTTGAATAGAACTTGTCATTTGGTTTGTTCACTGTCTCATACAATAACGATAATGTCTTTGTGATAGTTTAGATTTGTTCTCCCTGAACTGCTTGAATAATTGGCAAACACATCAAATGCTCTTCTTTGACCTTGTTGCCAGGTGTCATGAAGTTAGTTGCTTTCCTACTAATACCAGTGCTGCACTGTCCTCACAACTGTTTCTAATGTCTGAGCCCATTCTTGCAGTCACTGTGTCAATCTGCTTGTCAAGGGTCTTCCGCCTTTTTTCAGCCCTGCTCCTTGACTAAGGATGACGTCCCTCTCCAGGGCCTGGTCTCTTCGGACAGCAAGTCCAATGTATGAGAGACCGAGTCTCACCATCCTTGCCTCAAAGGAGCACGCTAGTATTCTTCTTCCAAGACAGATTTGTTTGTTCTTTTGGCAATCCAGGGTGCCTTCTTCCATATTCTTTGCTAGCACAATTCAAGTGCATCCATTTTTTGACATTAGGGGGGAAAATATGTTCCCAGAGGCTTTAAAGAGAATTAAAAAGCCCCCTTAAGATATAGACTGCTCTTTGGGCTTCTGGAACTATAAGCCTTTATGAAATCAGAAAGCCTCCTCTTTCTATCAAAATACACTGTATGTCTCTATTTTGTCACATGACAACAAAATTCTTATCATCTTATCATCTTATCATGCTTTTTAAAAACTGTGTATAGATGCAAATGCATCGCTGCCCTCTCAGTTCTGACTCACAGTGCCGCGACAGAACAGAGTGGAAGTGCTCCATGGAGTTTCCAAAGCTGTCATCTGTATTGAAGAAAACTGCCTCGTTTTCTCCTGCAGAGGCTCATGGATTCAAGCCCAAGCATTTTAGGCAGCAGCTGGATTTTTAGTCATTACACTACCAGCTCTGTTTAAATAAAAGGACTCCCAAATAAACAAATCAGAAAGCTGTTTGTAAATACTTTCCTTTTCATTAAAGCAAACTCCACTAGGTAAAATATTGTGATTTACTAGCGTCTTCCAAGTTCCTCCCCACTTTGGGATAGGTCTCTCTGCTACTTTTTCCCTCATCGTTAGCCATGGGCTGTAAAAAGGTCAGCAGTCGGCACTATCCGCTGCTCCATGGGAGGAACACCAGGCTTTGTACGCTCATCAACAGTCACAGTCTCAGAAACTCAAGGGGGCAGTTTTACCCTGTCTTAGAAGGATCACCAGGAGTCGGCATGGATGCCAGATCATTGAGAATTGTTTTGGGGGGTTGGGGGGCTTCTTTAGATGGGGAGAGAGGGGTTGGGGTTTTTGGTTTCTCCACCCTGCCTTCTATTTAGCTCCAAACCACTGGATGCTGGTGGTTGTGGTTGTTCCATAAGCCACGTTATCAGGCTGTGTCTCTGTAGTTGACTTGTCAGCCTGTGCTGAGACAGCTCAGCACAATTGTCTTTTCTCATACATGGAACACAGTCTGATTGGACCAACTCTTGGAATTTGAGCAAGTTTTTGCTTTTTTTTTCTGGGGTTTTCTAGGTTTCACTTATTTTTCAAGTGTCACAAAAATCCATTTGGGTTGGGGTGAGGGAGTATGCAGACCTCAGAAATATGCTTTAGCTCTTTCAGTATAATTGATGAAAATTAGAAAATGGGAGAGGGAAGAACAATTTTGGAAAAATGGCTTTTACTTCTCAATACTTTGTAAGCTATTTGGAAGTGTTACCAGGTGCTACCCACTTGATCTTGGCTCATACTGACCTCATTATGTAGAGCGCAATTGCCCTGTGGGCTTCTTCTCTGTGATCTCTATCGAAGTATCTATTGGGGTCTTGTCTCTCATGAGCAGAACCACTGACCCTTTAGTTCACAGCCAAGAACTGAGCCGGTGCATCCCTAGAACTGCATGTGACAGAGGACTGCTGTACCCATAGCAACCCTGAAGGACAGAGTGAGTCAGCCCACATGGTTTCCTGGCATGTAAGGCTTCCTAGAGTATAGGGAACGTCTTCCCGTGTCTTTTCTCCCACTTGTGGGTTTGACCTTCCAATCTTCCAGATAGAGTCATTTATCTGAGGCTAAGTCCAAAAGTATTGCTACAATGCCACAGAAAACTTCATTAAATAAAAATATCAAAATGTGAAGCCATTGTTTTTCCACATATCCTCCATCTAGGTTTATATGCCTTTGGTTTATGTTCCGTCTCTCTTTTTCCGGAGAGTTCTGCATTTTTTGATTTGCACCACATCAAAATGGTAGCATTGGCATTCTTGATGGACCCAGATCATGCTTCCTTTAAGTATTCTATGTGTTTATAAAATCAAAAGAAATCTCAAGAAGGCTAGGGTTGTAGGGTGGAAATGGTAAAATTTCCCAATGAAATTCTTATAGGACAGTTCTTGCTATCCTTGAAAATTAAGTAGGTCATTTGTGTGTGTATGTGTGGGAGGGTTGGGGGTAGTGCCTTGACAAATCTTCCTGGCCTTTCCTTCAGCAATGCAATGTTCAATTTTCTTTAAAAATTCTTTTTACATCAACTAAGTCCACATGGAAAATCCTTCCAAGATCTGTGCTCCAAGGAGGGAATGATATCTGAGCTTAAATTGTGAAATTCTAGTTTGCAGAATGCTATGCATGACAGTGCATGCCCAAAATACATTTTGTATTTTTCTGTTATGTTTGGTTTATGAAATCTAGCATGGAGGAATCAATAGAGACAATAACTGGGGAGGGGGAAATGGCAGGAAAGCTGGGGATAATGGAGGGCTGATATCAAGGAGTACAAGAAGGAAAACATATATTTAAATGAATTGTGGTAGATATGGTACAGCACTGCTTGATATGACTGAAAGATGGAATGGTACGATGTGTGGATGATGTCCTAATGAAATGGTTTGCAGAAAAATATTCTTCCTAGTAAGTCCCTATGATTGTCCTGTGTCTTTTGAGAAAATCTATCAGGATTTCATCCTCGAGACCAAAAACAGCTGAGAAGAATTCTCTCCCTTGAAAGAAACTAGACTAGCAGATCCCCTCAGATGTCCCTGTTTAGATAGGACCTTTTATTTTTATTTAAGGCACCTAAGAGACTAAAGAGCCCTGGTGGCATAGCGGATTACACCCTGAGCTGTTAACTACAAAGCCAGTAGTTCCAACCAACCAGACATTCCTTCAGAGAAAGATGACGTGCCCTACTCTAATAAAGATTTACAGACTCAGCTACCCAGAGAGGCTAGTTCCACCTTGCCCTATAGACTCGTTGTGCATCAGAATTGACTCAATGGCAGTGAGTTTGTAAAGAGACCCAAACGAGCCCTGGTGGTCCTGTCATAAGTGCTGGTAGATAACCTTGAGGTGAAGACGCAGCTATCTGTTCCTGTAAACGTTAAGAGCTTCAGAAACCCTATATAGGGTCCCTCTGAGTTGCAGTGTGCTGGCTCGGAAAAAGACTAAAAGACTGGGAAACATACTGAACTGCTTACTGCATGATCATGAATCTCTCCTTAGAAGAAAGACTAAGTTTTCTGCTTATGTAAAACTGTACAACCCGGGCTGAGCCCCAGTGGCGTAAGTGGTTGAGTGCAGGACAGCGACCCACAGGCTTGGCGGTTCAAATCCAGCAGGGCTCTCAGGAGCAGCGCTGGGTAGCTCCCACGACCACCAGAGAGCAGTGATGCGCCCCCCCCCCAAAAAAAAAACTGTGCAACCTCAGAAGGCCAAAGAGAAAGGTCCTGCTTGCTCTTCAGGGTCCCTGTGAATTGGAATCAACTCAGTGGCGGTGGCTTTGGAGTTTGGATTCATGAGATTAAGATAAATTAATGAGAGAATTTGCTTGCAGCCATCCACAGAGCACAGGGACATTCAAACATGTACCCTCAGGGCCAGGGGGCAGGGGAACCTCTGCATGTCTGAACTGGCATCTGAGTAGCAATACTTTTTGACTCATCCCATTATGTTTTCATTTCATTTATTCATGAACTTTTTTTACACCCCCTCATGTGTATGCTTGTGTTATGTTTCCATGGATTTTAAGAAGTATGTGTATATGTGCTTACATATATACATATGTACACATGCTACGATTACATATTCTTTGTCATGACTCTTAATTCTAAAAGAAATTTTAAAAGGACTTGCCATGCCAAAGAGTAAAAGCAACACAAAAGAGAGCAAACCTGTCCGCCATTGAGCCTACTCTGACCCGCAGCGACCCTCTGGGATAGCCTAGAACAGCGCACCCCACCCCTCCACCCCTACCCTCACGCCCACCCCCCGTGGTGTTCCCAGGCGAATCTCTTTGAAAACAACCATCTTTCCCCAGCAACCAGCTGGTGAGTGCCCACCCCGGTCTTCCTTTCCGCTGGCGCTCCTCGACTTTTGGTGAGCACCACAATTTTTAGCACCAATTTTTGGTGAACGCTAGATTTTTCCCAGGCATACCCACTTACTGTTCTTAAGAACTATTTTGAGGTAGGCTTCCCACAAAAGGTTTCCTATTGGTTATTAGTCTCAATTGTTGTGTAGCAAATCAGAGGATCCCCAAAACGTCTGTTCGAATGGGAGGTTAACAATCGAATGCATAGGCGAAAGGATGCCTAGAAGAAAGTAACTCGGGAAAACTCGTGACAGGCTAACCGGAGGCTTCAAAGGCGAACTTAAAAAGCCAACTCCAAAAAGAGCCTCCGTCTCTAACCTCAGCGGGAACCCGCGTGTCAAGTCCGCGGGAGGCAGGAAGGAGAGGCACGGGGGCGGGGTGGGTGTGCAGTCATCGAGATGCTCCGAGGTTTTCATGATCGCCTCTCCCTCGCCCAACTAGGAAAGGTTAACCACTGAAGACAACCACATCTCCCCACCCTTGTTAATCCCACATCAAATATTGAGCAGACCTATTGTTGAAGCAACAGGGGGCAGTCCCCAAGGAGACAACTTGGTGTTTGAATAATTTAGGCTGGGGCACCGGCCAGCCCACAAGGTGCATTTGCACGGGAGGGCAGACTCAGTTCGTCTCCTTCTGTCCAGGGCTGGCGGTCCAAGATTTAAATCCCATCCTGACCATCAGGGTCTGTACAATGTTTTGTCGCACAACGTAGCAGGAGGCTAAATAGATTGAGACTTGCTAGGCAAATGTTGTCACCTGCTTAGCCAATGAGCTTCCTCTCCCAGAAAGACGAGTTGAACAGGTTTCCTTTTTCTTGTCCTCCGCCTGCCGGGTTGGGCGAGAGGCTGTCACTTCCCGCGGGCCCTCCCCGGCCCTCCCTCCGGGCTCTTCCACGCCCCGTCCGACCAATCGCGCCACTCGGGCCGCGTCCAGGTTGGCGGACCCGGCGGCCGCCCGGGCTGGATGCGGCGAGGGGCGGAGGGCGCGGGGGAGGGCGCGGCGCGGCTGGCTTGGCCTGCGCCCCGGACGCGAGGCCGGGCGAGAGAGACTGGAAGAGAGCGGCCGCCTGAAGGTGCCCTCCAGACGCGGCCCCGATGACCGAACTACAGCAAGATGTGGACGACGCAAAGCCTGCGAAAGTTCTCGGGAAAAGAGAAAGCAAAGTTGGCTCGATCCAGTAAGTGTTCACGGCTGCGACCCATCCGGGGCGGCAGAGCGCGCGCTGCCCAAAGTTTCTCAGCGGGGGGCACGAGTTTGGGGGTCGACCCGGTGTCTGGGTCCTTTTCCCCGGACAACCGTGTGCTTGTCACTCTGGCCGTGGCGCCGGATGTCTCGTGGGCTCGAGGGCTCCGGGAACGGCACAGCTGCGGTCCAGGGGTGCACGGTAGCTGGCTGGCTGGGGGCGATGTGAATCTGCGAGCCAAACCCTTAATCGGCCTTTCTTAAATCCCAAAGGACATCTAGGGAAACTATTCAAACCCAGTTCCCTGACCAAAAACTGATGTTCCCCCCACCCCCACCCCCACCCCCAACTCGTTTTAGTCGTCGTAATGACGTGTGTGTCGATTCGGCTGCCCGGTTGGGGCCATCTGGTTGTTAACTTCAGAAGGATGTGTGTTTTGCCATTTGCTTGAGCTCGGAGCTAGATAGATCTTTGCCTCACTGCCCTGGCCAAGGACTGCCTGCTTGGGGCTTGGATGCTTAACACCATCTTGGGCCTTTTTTTGAGAGGGAGCGCGTGTGGGTGCCCAGTGAGATGGGGAGATGCAGAGGGATAATCAGACAAAGCAAAATATTTCGAATATTAAGTTGTCAGTAGCCTTTTGTAAGAAATTGCACATTAATCTGAAAACTCTCTTGGTTCAATGAGAATGGGCATATTTTGACTATAAGAATTATCTTCCTGTAATAAAACTTAGCATCTTCTCTCGACTTCATTAAGGTTTTTCTTCAATCCAGAGATATGATTATTTACATTTCATTTATTCCAAAACTCTTGTTTTAAAACTAAAAAAAAATCAGCCTTTCTTGTTATATCACTGTAGTATTCAGTTCCAGATAGATACAGAAATAAACTCAACTTTGTATCTTTCGCAGTACCAATTAGTTGTGGGTACTTAAAGCAAACCCGGTGCTTATGAGTGGGGCTGCCATCCACAGGGTCTGCAGTTTGAAATCATAGCAGCGCCTCAGGAGAGAGCTGGGGCTTTCCATTCCTGTAAATAGTGACTGTCTCAGAAACCCACAGGGTAATCATTGAGTAACCATTGACTTGATGGCAGTGACTTTGTTTTTCATTTATTGACAAGTAGTACAGAAAATGACAAGTGTCTTTTAACAGCAATAAATTAATCTCCTATATACACTCTTATAGTATTTACTCTTCTTTTTTTTAATCACGGTATGATTCCGCTCAAGGATGTTAGTATATTTGAGCTATGCATCTGCTGAAGCTTGGGCCGAAGTTTTAGATGTTTAGGAGCTACTTAGATTTGTTGTTTCTAAGACTTCTGCAACATTCTCTCTCTGTATTTTTGCTTGGCTTGGCTACTCTTTGAACCTTCTCCCCCCCACACCCAACATTGTCCATGTGTGCTGATGTTCTTTATTTCTTGTGGCAGATACACCATGATTGGGACAGAGTTGACACTGGTCTAACTCAATCCTGACTTGTAGCGACCCCCTGTGAGTTTGAAGACAGTAGCTGTTTACAGGAATAGAAAGCCCCTTCTTTTTCCTGAGCTGGTTTTGAACTGACGACCACGGAGATCACAGTCCAATGCTTAACCATGACAGAACCAGGGCTCCTTCTCATACAATGTCTTGTTTTCTCATTCAAGACTAAAATCCTGACTCCGTAATACCAATTCAATTTCACAAAAAGATGAATATTCTAATGACATCTGTTGTGTCCATTTCACTTAATCATTCCTTCATATACTTTATTTCTCTGGGTCACAAATAGGTTACGTGAATGGTCTTACCACCACTTTACAGATAGTGGAGGTAACCGGAGGATTGAGTGCTGAGGCAAAGCTAGAACTTTAAACTCCTGGTCTACAGCTCATCCAGAAGCAATGTTCAGTTCAAGTTTCATAAACTTGTGATTTTAGCCGAGCCAGCAACTGCTGAGTGTTGAAGTTGTCACATTTCCAGTCATCTAAATACTTAAAATCCATTTAATTGATGGTAAATGTCTATTAGATCATTCACACTGATTTTCTTAACTCAAAACTCACTAAATGTTGACACAATGACCCTAAATACATTGAAACTCGGGGTCTCAACGCAACCCTTCTATGAACTGAGCAGTTTGACAGATTCACTTCAGTTTGACAAATATTGGGGACCTACTCTTTGTGAAGTAGCTGTGGGGAATACAAGGAACTCTTGGAACAATTATGGAAGTAGAGGGTGAAAGGTATATATATATATAGCTGTACTTCAAGTGGCAACATGCCCAATGCCATACCAAATAAGCAGACCAGGAACCATAAAACTTTACAATAGAACTGAATCTTCTCTACAGTTGTTTACCAATTTGGCAGTATTTGGGTTTTGTTTGCTACGTCTTTCCCTACAAAGGCTTAACCTAAGCCAACCTAGGTCACTTCTGAGTCATTTAAAAATTTTAGAACTCCTTTACACTTGAGCGCCGACTCTCTTGCTTTGGTATCAGAATCAGAGTGATTATAAGAGTGGGGGAAGTAAATGATCACACTGACACCGAGTAGGCCAGCCATTCTGTATTTGAAATCAATTCTATGTTGCCAGATGAGTATGCTTCGAAACCCCGTCTAACCCATCTATCCTGAACTTTGCTTTAGATCCATTATCATTAAACTCCAAGTCTTGTGGAAGTCCAGCTTTCCCCAGGACAGTTTTTCTACAAAAGTTGGGATGGCTCACTCCTCCATTTCTCTTGCGTCTGTAGCCATAATACAGCAGCAGCCTCATCATCGAGGACTACGACCCTCCGTTGCAGTAACAGGCATTGATTGAGATCACTTAGTGTTTTCCCTACCTGAGGCACGTGCCATTGTGAACTCCCTTTTTACTCAGATGATTGTGGAAGCCCCAAGAAATTCACAACTGGGAAGGGTCACACAGATAATGAGAGAATGGTTCAAATCAAGCCCAAGTCTCCTAACTCTAGCACTGAATACTTTTTACCTGTGCACTATACTTTCGTCCTGGACGCCCCCTCAAGACTCGCAATGATCATCCATGGCCTCCTCTACTCAGCAAGATTCTAATGATCTGGTGAAACATAAACCATTCCAACCTCATTTTCCAATATGTACTAGCAAGAGACACATACTTTATTGCCATACAATCATAATAGCAGCCTATACTTCAGGGCATGAATGTATAAAAAGCATTCCACAGATAAAGTTCCCTGGTGACATAATGGTTAAACCTTCCTGGTAATCTGTTCCCCTGAAAATTACAACCCAGGACCCCCTATGGGAAAGTTGTATTCTGTTCCATAGGATAAAAATGAATTGAAATCAATACTAAGATACACAGCAACATGGTAAAGGTAGCAATTAATGGAAGTTCCCTTCCCCCTTTCCCTCACTTCTTCCAATCTCTTCACCTCTATTCCTTTAGTTCCCGCCTTCCTTTTTCTTTTCTTTTCTTCATGTATTGAAAAACTTTATATTTAGCGGTAGCCAGCTGGACTCAGTTTAGATGGTTCCAATTTTGTTGGCAACATCTAACGCGTCAGAGTCAGGAGCCAGTCAGACATAAGCCTTCTCATCGCCAGGCCTAATCAAGGTATTCACCTTGATTGACTACCTTAATGCCCTAGAACTGCTTCACAACCTATTTTTTTCCTGGTACTTGTAGGCCTTGACCTTCAGAGTGAACACAAGTGTGTTGTTCTCTTCAGTTTTGTTTTGGTTGGTTGTTTGTTTTATGGCAGAGGCTGTAGACATGGGGACCTTGATGATGGCATAATGGCAAGCTTGTTTCTCCTGGGGGCAGTCTGAAGATATTTGGGCTGCCTTTTTAGCCTCAGTCTTAGGCTGCCTGAAGATACGTGACATGTGGATCTTTGGGTGTGTGTGCTTAATGTGTTTGCTTTGGATTCTGTTTAGGGAGGGACAAGGGCACTCTTTGCCTGTTTTCATTAAAGTCTTTTTTCTTAACATACCTCTGAAAAGCAAATCAGGTTTTTGTTCCTTTAAAGCCTTCCTTTTTAGCTTCAGGCCAAACTCATCTCTTCTTTATTACCATTCACATTGGACAGATGTGGACTTCCAGAGGACTTAGTTGTGATTATCACTGTTATTAGCAGTCAGTATTTATTAGATGATTAGGATGTACAAAGTACTGTTGTAAATTGTTAACCTATCTTGACTCTCAGGTAAGTCCAGAGTATATTAGTTATCTTTCCTCAAATAGGTTTTAAACTTTAATCATATCTGACTATATTGAGTTTCCCCGAATACCTAGCAAATAATTATTTTCAATAACCACCTGTTAGTGGGCTGGGGAGGGTAAAACCATGGATCCCTCAGTTTAAGGTAAGATAAGTTTATGTTGACATTCAGCTTGACTGTAGAAAAGGAAATTCTAATTTTTAAATTTCTAAAACAAATTTCCCATCAGGAACAACAAATTTTGAGGAACGCTTTCTTTCTCTGGAGCCTGCGCATTCACTTTCATGCTAGTGTACCACTTTTCTGACAGCAGCCCACCCTACCCGCAAAAAGTAACTTAGCTGCATATTTCTCCTCTTAAGATTCTTGTTTTTTCAATTTTGAGAGTCTTCATTTCATGTCCCTGGTATGGAGACAATAGGCTGACTTTTTGCCCCCAGACTGAGTTGTGCTTTTCTTTCTAGACGTCTCTTATGGGTGTGATTCAGTAATAGCCTGGGAACTTTTGGTGAATTTACACCAATGTCCAAAATGAATCCTGCCATGTTTCCTGGTAACCACTCACTTGCTTCATATTTCAGGTTATGAATTATAGCAATCTTTTCATTTTTAACAGTTTTTAAATAATATGAATCATATGACATGATTCATTTACATTGGACAACACCTTTATTCACAGCTCTCGAATTGGAATCTAAATAAGCAGAGACAACATAGTGCAGTGTGTTTGATTCCAAACTTTGAGACTCCTATATTCTACTTATATAGTAAGTTGGCAATCCGTACATATGTGTACTTTTTTCTTCTTATTCCCAGGTCACCAAATCTGACAGAGCTAATTCCCTTTTTAATATAAACTTTGAGGTAAAAAGGAAGAAACTGGGTAAACATACTCTCCCTGCTATCAAGTAGCTTCACTCATGAGACCCTGTGGGGAAGGGTCCCCCTGCCCCTGTGGGTTTCCAAGACTGAACCTCTTCCCTGCAGCGGAAAGCCTGCTCTTTCTCCCTCCGAGAGAGCGGCCTGTTGAGTTTCTGCACACCTGTTGACCTGTGGTTAGCAAGAAGCTCAACACGTAACCCCTGCAGCACCTACCTCCTGAGGGCTTCTAATGCTCCCTATTAGAAAATACATTCATTATCTTGGAACAAAGCAATCAATTAAGAGTTTTAAAAAATGGAGAAGAATAAGCAGTGTGTTTGGATCTGAGGTATTTTGAGAAGACTTATAAGGAATCAAATAGCTCTATGGCTGGAGGGTAACATCATTAAAAAAAATGGCTTATTTGTCAAGATGGATTTGTCAAATCAAACCCACCCACTGACACTGAGTCCACTCCAAGCAGCGCCACCCTGTGGAAGAGAGTAGAACAGCTCCTTAGAGATTCCGAGGCTGTAATCCTTACCACAGGTAAGGATTCACCTTTCTGACAACTTGCTATATAGATAGAATGTAGGGATTCTCAAAGTTTGGAATCAAACACTGAACTATGTTCCGTAATTTGGCTTTGCTCATTTTGCTTCCAATTCAAGAGCTATAAATAGAGGTTGTGCAGTTTAATGAATCATAGCAGTTAACAGCCCAATACTTAACCTATTATTACCAGCAGGTTCCTTATGTTAAGATCCCCCAAAACAGAACCAAAAAAAAAAAAAAAGTGGCTGGTGGCTTGTAGAAACACTGTAGGACAGAGGAGAAGGGCCCCTTTTGGTTTCTGAACCTGTCCATCACGACAAGAGGAGCAAGCTTTTTCTTTCTCCGTTGGAATGACGAGTGAGCTTGAACCTCTGACCTTGTAGTTAGCGGTCCAACACTCCCGTCGGGAGGGCTCCTGGTGTTGAGAACACTGGCTCTAGTGAAGGATGAATTGAACTCTTACTTTGCTGACTCTTCCACACGTGATCATGACAAACGACCATGACCTCTAAGCTTCAGTGTCATCTCCTAGGAGTACAATTCATTCAACTGTGTCCTGTAGACCTGTTTTGGCATTTAAAATGAGACGTGTCAGAAATACGGTTAAGACGAAATGCTGTTGAGTCAAGGGACAAATTCCTGGGGACCATTTCACAGACTTTTTCAGAATATCGCCACGTGTAGTTCAGAAGTTCTCCAGAAACCTGTTTAGTGTCATAGCATCACTAAGGTGGTAGCTGCTCTTGAGGTGCAGTGGTCAAAAATCGAACCTGGGGTTCCCATGTAGAAAGGAGGACTCGTCCCACTCAGCCACCACTGCCCTTGCATTTTAGCCTGGTGCCTGACAGAGCCTCCTTTCTCCATGAACTGTAGCTATGGGAGTCCTCGCTGCTGAGAGGCTGGATGGTGGAGAATGGTGATGACGAAACATGCAGCTAAAAGAAACAAGACTCAACAGTTGTGTTGTCAGGGCCGTCTTCTCTGTTCCTATTCATAGCAGCTCCGTGAACAATAGAACAGGACACTGTCCCATGCTGGGCCATCCCCCCCAGGCAGTCGGTATATTTGAGCCCATTGTTGGAGCCACTGTATCACCCCATCTGGTTGTGAGTCTTCCTCCTGCTCACTCATCCTCTACTTCACCAAGCAGGAACTGCTTCTCCCAGGACTTGCCCCTCCTGATCATGGGTGACAAAGTATGTTCTTGTCTTCTAAGAAATGAGCCTTCATCCCATCAGCTGGACTTCAAGGGCCTAAAGTAGAGGTTCTCAACCTGAGGGTCGGAGTCCTTTGGGGTTCAAACGACCCTTTCACAGGGGTCGCCTCAAATCATCGGAAAACAAATACTGGGATACCACCCTCTATCCATCTCTAGGCAGGTCCTCCCACATGCACGTAAGCCTACGTATCAGTACCAGGCGTGTGACTGTTACCCACGCTGCACCATGCTGCAAGACAAAATTTCACTTGTCACTGGACGTAAATATTTCACAGTGTACAATTACATATTATTTTGTGATTAATCACTATGCTTTAACTGTGTTCAATTTGCAACAATGAAAATATATCCAACATATCAGATATTTACACAATGATTCATAACAGTAGCAAAATTACAGTTATGAAGTAGCAACGAAAGTCACTTTATGATTGGGGGTCACTGCAGGATGAGGAGCTATATGAGAGGGTCGGGTCATGGCATGAGGCAGGCTAGTAGCCTATGGCCTAGAGCACGTCGTTGATTCCAGGGTCTCCTCTTGGCTTTTGTTTCATGCGAAAACAGCTCAGGCCATCACTAGTCCTTTAGGAGCTGGCAGTTTATGTGATTTTCATTTATTCAATTGGTTTGGGCTTTTCACATCTGTTGCCCACAACTTTTGTCTGTGAGTCATCGTTTCTAAATTCTGCCTTCTGGCACATGTGTTTCCCCACCTCATCTGTGAACCCAAACCCCACTAGAACTAACTAATACTGCAAACGCTCAGTTTTAGGCACGTGAGACATTTTCAAAGGGAATAAAACAAATTTCCTGGAGATGCCTGCTCAGCCTCCACAAGAAGCTCTGCTTTCTCCCTGAAGACATGAGGTGCTGTCATCCACGTGTAAACGTGGGAATTTTACTCTCAGATACTCAGCACAGCCTACTGAGACTGCTTTCTCTCTGCTCGACCAGCACATACTCTCCTTGATCGCCAAGGGTGTATCTGGTTCCCACATCTCACACTGCCCCTTGAGGCACATTTTTAAAACACCTCTATTAAATGTATGAAGGGGCTTCCAGAAGTTCATAGAAAAATTCCATTATCTTCATTTCATCTGCCATAGAATTTTACCCTCATTTATTAATTCAGTAAGTTTTAGTCACTTTACCATGAGCACCTAAAACCAATTTTATAACATTTTTGCTCCCCCCCGCCCCCACCTCCTGGTGCCCAGGGTTCATTTACATTTCATCTCCCTTCCTACTCCCAGTCCCAGGCAACTATGAATCTACTTTCTATCTTTAAATTTACCTTTTCTAGACATTGCATTTAAATGGAAGTATACATGATGTGATCTCTATGTCTGTTTTATTTCCTTTAAGGTGATATGTCTGGGATTCATCCATGAAGTAGCATGTGTCGGTAATCATTCCTTCTTACCATTGAATGTTATTCCTCTGTATGGACTTACCTTAGCTTGTCTACCATCATTTCACCATTTGATTGACATTTAGGTTGTTTCAAACCTTAGCTGTTACAAATAATGCTGCTATTAATAGTTTGCATACAAATTCTTGGGTGGGTATATGCTTTCCGGCTCCCCCCCCCCCATGTCATTGGATATTCTACCCAGAAGTGGACTTGCTGAGCTATATGGCAGTTTTGGAGTTAGACTCTTCTATGAAACTGTCTTTATACCACCAAAATTATTGTACCATTTTGTAATTCCATCTGCAACGTATAAGGGCCTGTCCTGTAGTATTCAGTTCAAGAGAAATAGTACTATAAACATCTAGAATGTGGGGTTGGCGCCTTAAAGTGTATCCCTTTACACTGATAAAGTGGCCTCCTCGCATAAGAATAAGGAATGATTTATGATGGAACTACCCTCCAGTTATCCATTCATTTCCTTCTTGTCTCTTCATCCCCTTCTTTTTGAGGAAATGGGCCTGCGCAGACCGCATGTCTAAGTCACCCTCTGAGTAACTGGATAGAGGCTGTTGAGACCCATTTAAAGAGAGGAGACATCAAAGTAAGCATGTAAAACTGGAAAGAATGAGGAAGGAGATAAGGAATGAGAAAAAGAGAGCAGGGGACAGAAAGAACATTGAGTCTGAGTGAAAAGAAATATCTATATACATATATACATACATATATATGTATATATATGCTGGTTTCTCAGGAACCTACCTGATCTTCCTGTCCTGTATGGGAATATGACCACCCTCATATCTCTTACTGTCCCGCCCTGGGGTTTCCCAAAAGGAAATGCCCAATTGACTTCCTCCCCTCTTGCTTCTCTAATGGACAGAGAACTCTGTCCTAGAGTCCAGTGGTGCTAGGTATATTCCAGTAAAGAGGCTTCTATCCATATGCAATCTAATTGGTTTTTCAAATCATATCTAGTATGTTTTGCATAGCTATATAACTGTGAAGAATCTCAGAAGCATTCACTGAAAAGTTATCACTTGACCTGGCAAATTATTTTGAAACCTCCACCATGCAATGATATGAATTAACAATTTGCCCACATTGTAGAGCAGCACTGGGTTTTGTAGGAATATCATTTCTTCACAGCGTTCCTGAGTGATACAAAGAGTTAAACACACTCCATTGTTAGCTAAAACATTGGAGGGAGGCACACATCCATCAGGGAAAGGACATCTTCCTCAGAAGGTGACGACACAGGGGAGGGCCCTTGAGAACTCTACACAACACAGTTCCTCTCCAACCGATGGAGGTCCGGGGGAGGCAAAATTGACTGGAAAGGAACTGGTTTAAACCTTCACAACTTAAGAAAAAAAGTTTGCTTTTGCTGCTTTATATCGCTTTCAACAAAAAGATTGTTGTTTATTCATTTTATCTTTGTGGGTCAAACGTTGCTCATCTGAAAACTAGTGAAAATTCTTATTAACCTTGAACTGTCATCTGGTGTCCAGTTCCGAGGGGTCCCACTTTTATAAGTCACTGAAAACCAACCCTTTGTTTGATCCTAACAACTTAGATGTGCTGGATGCCTTTTGGACTACATAATGTGTTTGAGATTGCTGCAGGGGGGTCTGGAAACATTTTTTAAAATATTACCTATTATAAATTAATGGCAATCATTTCTTTACTCTGGGCCATTTCCGCTTATAACAGTTTTCACATCCATGCTCTACTTCCAGATGGTGGGGAAACTTGTAGACCTGAAGTCAAAAGTGGAGAAACGGGATTGAACGTAGGGTCATAGTCTGAGCCTTAGCATGTTATAGTCACATCTTGTTTTTGATCAAAAATCTTGTGTTAGAATAGAATACAACTTGGACTTTCCAGAATCTATTTTTCTCTTTCTCAATTCCTTCCTCAATAATAAAGTTCTGTGGTATATAAAGTTGAATAGATTTTCGGCACGATGTTCATGAACTTCTTTCGGTTGCTTGTAATTGGATCAGGATATTTTCTGAAATTTGCACAGAGAATCATGGCACCTTTTCTGAGCTTCATTTTAAAACCACAAAATGGCAAATCTTTGATCAGAACATAGGAGATAAGTTTTGGTCTGAGGTTACTTTGTCCTTCAAAGAAAAGACTAGGTGACTCCAGAAACTACATCAAAGCTTAAGTGGGATTAGATATTGTAATTGCTATAAACAATGTACTGCTCAATGTGTTTTAGGAATGTCTGTATAATATGGTAGGTACTATTATCCTCACTGTCTTATACAGAAGGACCTAGAAACACGGTGGGTTGCCAGGGTCCTAACAGCTGATCCAATAACGTAGGCCAAAAATCAAAATCAAACACCGCTGTGCTAGTCTGAACCCAAATCCTCATCATAAAACAAAAGCAAAAAAACTAAAACTCACTGCCATCGAGTAGATTTCCATAGGACAGAGTAACACGACCGCTGTGATTTTTGGAGACTATAAGTCTTTACAGGAGTAGGAAGTCCTGTCATGGTCTTATGGAGATGTTGAAGGTTTTGAACTGCTGGCTTTGCAGTTAGCAGTCCAACACATAACCACTATGCCACCAGCGCTCCGGAACCCAAATCCTCCCCTCACTAAATGTTGCAACCCCAATGTTACAATAAAAGAACACAAAGCCAGACGGCTGAGTCTCCCACCAAGTGGGAGTAAGTCTTTCTCCCTTTATAGGTCTGCTCTCTCAGCTAAGTAACAATTTCCATCTATCATTCTAACATTGGAGAACTGGCTGATGCTCTATAGATAGAAGAGTCGAGAGAGAACTCGACTAAGTGTCCATTGTGCATCGGCAGATTTGCCATGTGGGGCCTTTGGGTACCCATCTACTGCTAGAAACCTGCTGATCGGGAAATTTATTTTTCAGTCGCCACTTAACACAGCACCTTGCTCAACAGTCACACATAGCTTCCTCTCTTTTAAAAAACCATAACTGGGTTCTTCTTGGCTCAAGTGCAGTGTGACTGTGAAATAATGTGGTGATTCGTTGAAGACACAACCAAAGATGTGACTGTTATCTCTTTAAAAGCAGTCACTGAATCAACCTAAGAACTTCTTTCCCATCGTGCCGCCACTGCACAAAATCTTTTTGGAATTCTTCTTGCAGAGGTCCTAGCGAAGTCCAGTCTTTGAGTAAGGTTGGCAAATCTGCTTCCTTCGTGAGCGATTTTTTAAAAAGCAGGCTGGAGTTACTTGAGGTGGAATTCAGTGAATGAGTTGGACAAGAATAACTTAAGCTATTATGTAAAGAAGACCATTCTCAGTCAAAGATGTGACCATCCAATGTTAAGACTGTGAAAAGATGTGACCATCCAATGTTAAGATTGTGATGGTGGCAACGCTTACAAACCAGTTTCTACACTTTTAAATTCCGTTTTTCAGAACTCCCCCATGATCTGAAAGTAGACCACAGCTGTAAAAGTTTTGCAAGTGGCAATAGCGTCAAGTCAAGAAACAATTGTCATTATAATTTATATAGAAAACTTTTTTTAGTGCTGCAAGCCGCCCCCCCCCCAAAAAAAATCAGCTACATCAGATTAAATAACACATGAAACCTAAAATGACACTAGCATACAGGGTTCACATATGCGGTTCAAAGTTGACATGAGAACTTACAGATAAAACTCAACACTGATGAGATTTATTAGGGAAGTGAGCACCTTGCCACAGTTAGGATCGGCGAACATGAGGAACACAGTCACTGTCCACCGTAGTGCCTCTTCTCCGCCAGCCACCATATAGCTCACCATATGGTCCTCAACCTGTCAGCCACATGGTTCCTTGGCTTCTGCCTCTGTGGGCTAGGAAGTCAGTCTCACAACTGCCCCTCTTTTCTGTCTCATAACTCTCCATTGCTCTGTCCCCTGATCCCCATGCCTCAGTTGGTGGTGCCCCTAGAGTTGCCCCTCTGGTCAGAGATCTTGAGCTTGCTCTGCTGGTTGCTCCTTCTTGGTGGAACTGGGAATTCTTTCTCTGCTTCTGGCTCTTATACCCAGGGCAGGGGAATGGCTTGATGGAGGTGTGGTTTTTGTCTTTCATCTGACCATACCCCTAAGAGACAGTGTGGTGGCTTGGTTCACACACACCACTAAGGTGTAAATTCAGAACACCTCCCACTTTAATACGATCCATGGGTTTAACAGAGAACCACACACACCCCCACTCCCCCCCAAACAGAATTATAACCACAGACATAGAGGCTAGAGTTTATACGTCATGAAAAGGATTAAGATGCATAAACTTATACCTAATACCATGTGATGAGAATTGCACAATTAGACCAGTGGACTGGAAACAGAAACATCAGTGACTTGTCTTGATCTTAGGACAGTTGAGACATAGTTGATGAGTAAGGAAGGATTGGGACTCAATGCGCAGGAAAAAAGTATTCCAGGCAGAGGGAAGACTAACAATAAAAAAACATATAAGTTCGGCTGAGCCCTGGTGGCCTAGTGGTTATGTGCGGGACTGCGGCCCACCGGGTTGACAGTTCAAATCCACCAGCAACTCTCCAGGAGCAAGACTGGGCTTCCTACTCCCACCAGGGCAGTGATGCCACAAAAAAAAACAACAGCAGCAACAACAATAAAAAAACGTATAAATTCGGGCTGAGCCCCGCTGGCGTAGTGGTTGTGCGCGGGATTGCGGCCCACTGGGATTAGAGGTTCAATTCCCCCTCACAGGAGCAAAGGCTGGGCCTCCTACTCCCACCACCAGGGCAGTGATGCCTAAATAATAATAATAATAATAATAATAATAATAAAAATGTATAAATTCAAATGATGTTTGTGCTGAACACTTAGGAGTCTCTTATGAATAGCTTGTTTGGAGCTGGGAGGAAACACAGGGTGGGGGGAGTGGTCAGAAAGAGGATGGGCTTGGAGCCTTCTACTTAGAATTCTGCTCCCTGCTGACTAAGTCTGCTTCACTTCCGGTTTGGGCTCAACTCTAGACTCTGAAATGTTAGGGAAGTCATTCTTCACTCTGGTCTTCAGTTTCCTCCTCTGTAAAGAGAGAGGCTTGAATGACCTGATTTATTAGATCCCGTCCATCCTGAAGAGTGCAAGTCTTTGAAGAAACTGCCCTACTTCTCTGAGCTCTTCTAAAGCCTTTGTGTAGAGAATTCTCTCAAACATTGAACTCAACAAACTGAGACAGGCTTTTTGAATCTGAATAGAACCCCTGCCTTCTAACTTGGTTCGGCCTCTTTCAACCCCCACTGCACCCCCCTTCTTTTTCTCTTTTTGTCGTCAGATGCATCCAGTCAGCTCCAACCTATTGCTACCTGAGGCGTGGCAGAACAAAACGCCGCCCAGCCTGGGGTATCGTCACCATTGCTCTTTCGTTGGGCCCCTGTGCCGGTCCATCGCGTCGAGGGCCTGCCTCATTTCCACTCCCCACTGCTTTCCGAAACACGAGGCCCTTCTCCAGGGGCTGCTCTCTCCTGATAGCATGGCTAAGGGACATGGGACCATCCTCATTCCTAAGCAGCATTCTGGCTGCACTTTATCCAAGACGGATGTCTATGTATTTTCCGGCAGTCTGTGGTACCTTCATTTTTTTTTTTCCGCCAGCACCTAATTCAAATGCATCAATTCTTCCTCCTTTTTCAGTGTCCCACTTTCACACCTGCCTGAAATAACTGAAAATACTATGGCTTGGGTCACGCGCACCTTAGTCCTCAACGCCACGGTAGATTGCAGGGAGAATATTAGAAAGCAAATGTTTTTGAGAAGGATGATGGCAGCAAATGCACACATGTGCGTGACACAATGGATGCATGTGTGCAATGGATTGTGATAAGAGTTGGACGAGCCCCTAATAAAATGATTTTTTAAAAAAACACCTCCATAGTGGCACAGTGGGTTAAGCATTGGACAGCCCCTCACAGGGTTGGTCATTCAAACACACCAGCCACTCCTTGAGCAAAAGATACTGGCCCTGGTTCCCCACACGGACCGAGCGTCTCAGAAACCCTGGAGGCCCTCTCTGTCCTATAGGCTAACTATGAGTCGGAAGCTATCCGATGGTGGGAAGTTGATTTGGAACCTTATTTTATTTTATATGGGTTTATTTTTGTTTTTCACTTTTTTTTTTTGGATTCTTCAGCTAAGACAGTCGAAGAGATGCTTTATTGTGCACATTACAACGCACCACAACTGAGGGCAGAATTAGGCCAGGGGGATTTAGGTCCAGGGCAGCGGCTCAAAGCCGGACCGCTGAGATGTGAGCAAGGCGGGTCTCTCTCGGGCGCTCGCGGAGATGGCATGTTCCAGACCCAGACAGTGGGTGAGCAGCATGCAGTCAACGGCTCCTCCCGGCATCCTGGCCACAGGCGCTCGGGATGCCTGCAGCTGTGGCTTCCGCGGGGGCAGCTGGGCTTTACTCGGACCTCTGCCTCATCGTGCTTCTCTTGCGCTTCAGCCTGCGCATTCTCTTCTTCCTCCACTTGGCTCTCATGGCTCGGAGGTTTCTAACAAGATGGCACTAAAGCCCAGAGGTTTTTCACTTATTTTAAGCAGTTTTATCGCACATTAAACATTTTCATCTAGAGTTACATAATTTGCAATATACATATTTTTACAGTATACATTTTTAGCTCATCTAAGCTCACATTCAAGGAACATTCTTTTATTTCATGGTTGAATTGCTTTTTAAAAAGAGCTGCATGCACTTCGCCATCAGTTCTAGGGCTCCATCCTCCCTCCCACATTCATTGTTTGCTCCCCAACATTCTCTTCATCCTCCTTATCGCCATTGAGTCAATGCTGAGCGACCCCCCGTGGGTTTCCAAGACTGGTAACTATTTGTGGGAGTATAAAGCCTGGTCTTTCCCTCTGGAAGCTGCCGGTGGTTTTGAACTCTGGACCAGGCAGATCGCAGCTCAATGCGTAACCACTACACCACCAGCATTTCTATACTGGGCAGACAGCTGCCTTAAAAACAGTCCGCTCAAAGATAACCAAGCGACCATCTAGCTGAGAAACTCAGAGTCCACATGAAAAAAGCCCAACAGCCTGTGTGATCATGAGGTGCCAAAGGGATCAGGTATCAGGCATCAAAGAACAAAAAAACCATATCACTGTGAATGAGAGGGATTATAGATTGGGGACTCAAAGCCCATCTGTAGCAGCTGGACATCCCCTTACAGAAAGGTCTCAGGGAGGAGACAAGCCAATCAGGGTGCAGGATAGCAATGATGAAACTTGCAGCTTTCCTCTCGCTTTTGAATGCTTCCTTACTCCCGACTATCATGATCCCAATTCTACAAATCCAACTTGACCTGAGGAGGTACATTGGTACAGATAGGAACTGGAGGCACAGGGAATCCAAGACAGAAGGAACCCCTCAGGACCAGTGGTGAGAAGGGCATTATTGGAAGGTTGGAGGAAAGGTGGGGTAGAAAGGGGAAACAGATATAAGGCTCTACGTATCACCCACTCCCTGGGAAACAGAGAAGAAACGGGTGAAGGGCGACATCAGACAGTGTAAAATCTGACAAAATAATAATAATTAATAAAATATAAAGAGTACATGGAGAAGAGGAAACAGGGAAGGGGGGAGGAAAGGAGGAGTGGATACCAGGGGCTCACTAGAAAGTGTTTTGAGAACAATGAGGGAAACAGATGTACAATAGTGTATATACAATGGATGTATGTGTGGATTGTGGTAAGAGTTGTACGTGCCCCAATAAAATGATTTTTTTTAATAAATAAATATACCTTTAAAAAGTCAGGCCCTGAAAAGAACTTCAGTTCAGAAAAGTTCTTTCCTCAGTACCTTTTAACCTAACCTGCCTGTTAAATATTTAAACTCATATGAAAGGGTGAGAATTGTTTCATAAGTTCTATAGATCCATGTTGTAAGTCCTCTTAAAAGGAAAAGTGGGCAGGTACTATTCTGGCATATTTATGATTTATAAACTGAGAAAACAGACGGACCACATGTGACCTCTTGGCTTCCAAGGCTGATTATCACAAGGCAGGTGTCAAAGATACCTCCACCCTCCACATTCTTTAACCTTACTCTAACACGTTTCCTCCCACTGCACATCTAGTCTCCCCCCTCCCCACCCTCACCCCCCACACTCTACTTTTCTGCTGGGTTTGATAATCCATTGCAGTGCCCACGCAAAAATGAAGCAATTATGGAGTTTATTAGCTACAATTCAGGTGAGAAATGCTTAGGATACAGTTGTTTCGTCAGGACGGTTTCTTCACTGCTGTGTCCATAAGCAGGCTACTCTCTGACCCTCAGCCTTTGGCCTGGCCTCAGGCAATGTTGCAAACCTCTTGTAGTGCTGCCAATGAATGCTCAAAGGGCATGCCACTCCCCTATAAGCCTAAGCAGAACTAACTTCCCCAGCTACGTTCCCAAAGCACCCCATGAGCAAGTGCCCCCAAACACTCAGCGCTTCTTGCTCTGTGGGCTAGGAAGGCCACCACTCTTTCTTAAACTCTGGTTCCCAGTTCTGCTCTTGCTGCCCCTCTGTCACTGATTTGGTGTCAAAACTGCCTCTTTGATGAAAGAGGTTGAATGTGCAGGAATTTCAGAGTCCACACCTGGTGGTCCTTCTCTCTGGTCACTAGTGAAATCCTCTCTCCTGCTTCTGAGATGGCAGGATGGTGCCCTGCCCAGAAGGAGAGCCATCACAATGAACATTATTAACAACCACTCGTGGGTGAATCATGTAAGGTCGTCAGCATTTCCCCCCCAAACCCATCAAGAAAAAAGGCTCTTTGATGGAAGTAACAAAAGCTGTGGCTAGAAGAGCCATATGAAGTAATTTCCTTCAGTTCATACACTCTGAGAATCTAATTCTTTTGAGATCTGCCCTTTGCACCTACATCTGCGTATTTTGTTTCAAACCCATAAACTTCTTGCTTTTTAGGTGGGTTCCAAATTGTTTGTCTGTCTGTTTTTCTGTGCTCAGGGAGTTCTGATCTGACCCTGAAACTGTTCAGAGGCAAAGGAACATTCTGTGTGAAAGAAAGGGTAAACCCGAGTTCGGCACAGTTTGAGGACTGCATGCAGCATCAAGAGAGTTGCCTGAAGGGGGCTGCTTTGCTCTCACATCAACATTATGTCTGCTGAGACTCAGGTTTCTCTCATGGCTGTCCCTTGGGTGCAAGCCAACATGAGGGTTTGGAGAGAAGCAGCTGGAGCATCATGTGCAGACAAGAGACAGACATGTCTCCATCATCCCACCAGCTATCATGTCTGCCTATTTGGGTTGATGCATCGCTTATAATTATAACTAGCTGCATGTTGGTCCCTGAAGTTACTAGGGATTTCTTTTCTATATCCCTCATAAAAACCTAATCTGGCACACATATTGCATATGCGGATGTCATACCTATTCCAGCCTCTCCCACGAATCTCCAGAGAAGCTAGATCCATAAGAGAAACTGGACATGGGCACCTGGGGACAGCATAGTGGGTAGCTCCTGTTACTGTGCTGGCAGTCATGTGGACTTTGTGAAGGCTGTGATGTTGCCTATGTACTTTGCCTTCTTTAGTCCATTCCATTTTGGAATATTAATATTTAATACTAAATACTAATACTAAATACTAATACTAAATATTGTCTTCCCTGAAGATCAGCAAGATTTCTGGGTTTTTCTATTTTTGTTAGAAATCATAGAAAAAAGTATTTATCTTTTAGTCTTATAGTGTTACACTTATTGAAAACAACAAAAGTGAATCCTTTTTTGTTTTGTTTTGTTTTTTGGTTTTTTTTGTTGTTTTGTTTTTGTTTTTTTTTTTGCATCACTGCTCTCCAGTGGTGGGAGTAGGAGGCCCAGCCCCACTGCTGGAATTGAATCTCCGTCCCAGTGGGCCGCAGTCCACACACAACCACTATGCCACCAGGGCTCAGCCCTAAAAATGAATCCTTTTTAACATGGGAGAAAGCGGGGTGAATCATGGAACACTGAGGGGATTACAATGTAGTAGTTGAGACAATGAATTGGTGAATGGAAATCTGATGATCTGTAAATCTTCACCTAATTCACAATTAAAAAATACAAAACAAACTAGGGGGCAGGCATCCTTTTGGAGTAACAGAGTTATATAGTTACTCCAAAAGTTGTTACAGATGAAAAGAACATTGTTTTGGACTTGCTTCAAAGTAGCCAGGGATAGCAATGAAACAGGATTGACTGGGAATAGATAGATCATTCAAGATGTGTGATGCATAGATAAGGGTTATTAATACCTGTCTGCTTTGTAAAATTTATAAACTTTCCCTAGGAAGTGCTTCATTATTTTCTAATCACTTGTGAAGATCAGTGGGTACCTCTAACTACTCAATCAACTATGCTGTGTATTCAGCATTAATCAAAAAAAGTTTAGTCCGGGTTTTTCTAATGAAATCCAGCTGTAATCCTGACTGGTTTTCAGACATTACGACGATTCCCCTCATCAGCAATGCATATTGGCCAGGTAGAAAATACATACAAATGAAAATCTATAACATGAGCAGTGAGAAGGGACCTGGTGTGGAGGTAGGGAAGGCAGGCTCTTATTAAAATGCAGAAAATGATAGGCATCTCATAAAGTGATGGCATTCCCAAAAACTGTCATTTGGCCACTCTTAGGAAGCCCACTGTGATAGAATAGAAATTTCTCCTTAAGCCTTGCCCATTTTGGTGAAAGCATGAAGTGGAGAAAAGCACTGCGTTCTTTAAGTTTCTTTAAATCTTCAGTAGCTAAGTATTGCCCTTTAAGCATGCACAAAGTAAAGCAAGCACAGAGTGAAGCAAACGTAAGTGTCCTGCCCCTCTCGGTTATGAGGCAATCATTTGGTGTGAGTAGCGAAGTAGCCTCCACCACCTCTCACCCAGTTTGATGGGAACGCATCTCTTCCTCTTTCCTCACACCCTTTGTGGGATTGATTCACGTGTTCTCCATCTGAAAGAAGTTGAAGAACAGCCGACTGTTTCACAAAAACCAGGATCCTCAGGATGTCATACAACATCCACCAGAACATTCTGGCCTTTCCCCTCCCAGTCTTCCCAAGTCCCAGTACCTTTTCCTGCTGTTATTCTGTCACACATAGTCCCAAAGGGTATTGGACTAGAAATATAACTTTGACCTCTAAAGTTGGTTCAGTGAACATGGAGTATTTAGAGATATGAGTCTTCTTCCAGATACAGAGATGCAGCAAGTGCTTTTCTTTCCCTCTAAGGAGGTAAAACCCAGAGCTAGATCTGGAGAGGTCAACAGTGCTTGCTATTGGCCATCAGATGGGGCATGGGCAAGCCCCAGGCACTTGAGGGGAACCCAATAAAAAGAAGCCAGAGATGGAAGGAGGCTTTTTTGGTAAGGAGGCTTCTTTGTGCACCTCCTCTTCATGGAGAACAAAAGGATCTGGAATGGTGGGAGGGAGAGGAAGTGAGAGGCAGGAGATGGATTTTCAAATAACTTTAGCTGAGAATACCGAAAACAGATCAAAGGAGATTTGAGACATAAGATGGGCTGTACAAAGATCCCTGAGGAGGAGGGACACTGAGGATCCTCACTAAACCAATAGAATTAGGCAATGAAGAAAAATCTAAGTTAAAAATCTCCCAGTTTTATCTGCCTGGGTTGGGTGTGAAAAATAGAGTGATGGAGTACTAATCACCACAAGTTCCCTTATTCTTGAAGTAAAATAATACTGATACACGAAGCTTACACAGAGTTATGGGTGCAGGAGACCAACAATGCACAGGGCACATGTAAACTCCTCTGGGAATCCTGTGGGGAGGCTTGGTGAGGAAGCAGGAAAAGGCAGAGAGGAGATGTTTTTTGAAAGAAACACATGTTCGGTGCTGGTAGGGAAAAATACATTTTCCAAGAGGGAGAGATTAGGTACAGGAAATAAGGATGTCAGATGCAAAATGTACCAAAATCTTTTTAGACTTGCTGCTTATTTCCTTGGATGAGATACCAGTTATATATAAACCAGTTGCCATCAAGCCTGTTCCGCCCAAGGAGGTCCCGCGTGTGTCAAAGGGGAGCTGTGCCCACAGGACTTCCAGTGCCTGATGTTTTAGGAGTCAATTTCTAGACCTTTCTTCTCTTCTGCCTCTGGATGGATGTGAACCATCAGTCTTTCAGTTAGCAGCCAAGCACCTTAACCAGATGCACTCTTCAGGTCATGTATAAATTGCATTAGTTCTGACTCCACTAACCTGTGCCAGTTAGATGCCTTTCAACTACGACAAACATCCAATTTCAAGAGCAGTGAGGAGTTATTAATTCCAGAGTTCCTCCATATATGTGTGCATAATATATAACTATTATAATATTATATGACAAACAATATATAATGTGCTATTATATAAATAATATGCTATATTTTCACATTTTAGACAACTATGTACTGATGCAAATGTAATAATTAAAAATATAGGGATGTATGTTATTTTTTTATTTATTTTTGGGGGGGCATCACTGCCCTCTGGTGGGAGTAGGAGGCCCAGTCTTGCTCCTGGAGAGCTGCTGCTGGACTTGAACCACCAAACCAGTGGGTCCCAGTCCCGCACTCAACCACTACGCCACCGGGGCTCAGCCCCTACAGATACATTTTAAAGAAAATAGAATACACTTAAAACTCATTAGAAATAACTGAAAATGTACCTATTTTTTGGTGGGAGGGATAGGATTGCCTGAACAGGTCTTTATTTAAATAAATGTGTCAAGTTCAGGAGCACTTTGGCCAAATCTTTTACCAGAAAAAAAAAAAAAGCATATTCTCTGAAGTATATGGTATTCCCTGGTTTTTTGTTTTTGTTTTTTAATTCTTTTCCTCTTGACAGTGTCTTTCTTTTCTGGAAGTTGAGAAACATTAATTTTTTATTGGAAAAGTAATCCTGTTTTAATAATAAATGGCGTTTAAGTAAAGCGCCTTTTCATGCGTGCTAAAGACACCCATAACTTCATATGAGCATTTGATCATGGAGGGCAAGGGGACAATGTGGCCCGAGGTCTAAAGGTGCAGTCCTGTCAATCCAAAGCTGTCCTCCTGCACATGGAGTTCTGCACAGCGAGACCAGAATCCAGGCGATTGAGGAAGTGGCCAGACTTTCTTACGCCTGCTGTGGTGTCCATGTACTTTGGTCTTTAAACTCTCTGACTTGTTATCTTGTTTTTCCCTCCTCCCACCTGGAACCAAAAGACAGTGTTTCAGGAAACAAATAGTGTAAGAAGAAGAAAATGCTTTGGTCCTCACACATGACAGCCAGGTGGCAGGAAGCAGCTCCTGTCTGAGGTCATCGTGTCCGAGAAGCACTCTTCGCTCCACGAGGCAGGGGCAGTTTCCTTAAAACAAACACAAGCACTTCTCTCCTCAACATGTGCTTCAGCTTGCTGTCTGTTGAGTCTTTGAACCTTAAATATGATGTTTATATTTTTAATCATTTTACTGGGGGATCACAAACCATCCATACCTCCATGTGTCAAGCACATTTGAACATTTCTTGCCAGCATCATTTTCAAAACGTTTTCTTTCTACTTGAGCCTTTGGCATCAGCTCCTTACTTTTCCCCCTCCCTCTCCACCCTCCCTCCCTTACAAAACCTTGATAATTTATTAAAAAATTTTCCTGTACGCTGACCAATATCTCCCTTCACCTGCTTTTCTGTTATCCATCCCTCTGGAAGGGGGTTATAGGCTTCCCAAACCACTGTGATCGGTTTCCCCTTTCTCCTCCACTTTACCTTACCCTCCGGGTATGCTTACTCTTACTCTTAGGGCATTCTCTGTCCTGGATTCCCTGTGTTTTCAGTTCCATCTGTACCAGTGTCCATGCTCTGGTCTAGCCAGATTTGTAAGGTAGAATTGGGGTCATGGTAGTGGGGGGGGCGGGAAAGAAGCATTAAAGAACAGAGGAAAGTTGTATATTTCATCAGTGCCATACAGTACCCTGACTGGCTCATGTCCTCCCTCCCTGTGACCCTTCTCTAAAGGGATGTCCAATTGCCTTCAGAAGGACTTTAGGTCTCCACTCTACATTCCCCCTCATTCACAATGATATGATTCTTGTTATGGTGTTATTAATCGGTAAGAGATCCTCTTCTGGTCAAATAAATGTATTTCTGGCATGATACATGCCCTCTACCTCTGACTCTCTAAATAAAGCCTCTTATCTTTGGTGTACTTTTACTAAGGACATGACAAGAGAAATGAAATTTGATTCAAGAAGAATTCACATGAACGATACTTGAATGCTTTGCCTATAGAGTTTATTACTAGTGCCTAACTCTGGGACACCTCTCATCTCCTCCCTTTTTCCTTTCTTTCTGATCCTCTTCACCTGATCCTCATGTCCTCTCTCAGAAGAGACAGTAATTTTCTCAACAGTATCATCTTCATAAAACTGTCTTATCTCTGAAAGCTATAGCAAGTCCTTTTTGCCTCTCATGAATTCAGAACACCTCTGCTCAGCGGCGCCATCTTCCCTCAGTGTATAAGCCTAGCAAGTCAGCCACTTGATCGCTACATTTCTACTCATCGCTTAGGTACTGATACTGCAAGCATGCTCTTGACTCTGACATTTCCTGACTCATAAATTCCTTTCTTGCTGAGCCCCGGTGGCGTAGTGGTTGAGTGCGGGACTGCGGCCCACGGGTTTGGCGATTCAAATCCACCAGAAGCTCTCTCTCCAGGAGCAAGGCTGGGTAGCTCCCACGACCACCACAAAAAAAAAATTCCTTTCTTATCCTAGTATGAATACTGTAACTTTGGTGACTTTGGCATGAAGTGTTCATCCTTCCAATTTTGTGTGCCATCTATATCCATTCAATGAAATTCCAGATGGATCTGTCTTCTCTGGGATTGTTGTTGCTAGATGCTGTGGGTCGATTCTGAGCCAGTCGATGGCTGGCTGTGGACCATCCACACGGATGTGGCAGTGCGTCTGAGCTCACGGTTGTACCGCTCTGTCAATCCCTCTCATTGAGGGTCTGCCTCGTTTTTTGCAGACCCTCTGCTTTATCAGCCTGTCATCTTTTTCCAGTGATTGGCCAATTCTGATATTACATCCAAAGTACAGGACCCCATTCCCAAGTCATTGCTGGATTAAGACTGGAAATGACAATAAAGGACAAAGGAGGTCCCTTCCCTTTGTTAAGACCATCTTTAAACAGACTGCTTTCCCCCATGGGGCAACTAAGGGGTTTTAATCATCAATCTTTCAGTTAGTGGGTAAGTGCTTTAATCATTGTATTACCACCACAAAGTATATGATCTATAAACAAACAAACAAACAATAGAAACCAAATACACTTCTGTGACATTTATTCCAATGCATAGTAATTCTGTCGGACAGAGGAGAACTTCCCCCACAGAATTACCCAGACTATAAATCTTTATAGACGTAGATTGTCTCATTTTTATCCTGAAGATCTGCTGGTGGATTCAAACTGCCAACCTTTGAATTAGCAGGCAAGTGTTTAACTGACTGCATTACTTCAAGAACTTGTAAAGTACAAAATCCAAACCCAAATTGAACCCATGGCCATCAAATTAATTGTAGCGATTCTATGGTGTTCCCAAGGCTGTAAATCTTCACAGAAGCAGAAAACATGATTGTCTTCCTCAAAGCAGTTGGTGGACTTGAAATGCCTATCTTATCATTGGTCTTCCAACACTTAACCGACAGCACGCCCACTTAATTCTGGGAAATCCAAATTAGACAAATGAATATTTCCCATTTTGAGTTTTAATGGCGTTGCTATGAGAGTGGATTTCGTTTCTTAAATATGTTTCATCTCTTCATCTCAACTACAAATATATTAAAAACAGGGAAAGGGGGGTCCCCTGTGTGCTTGTTCTTCCCCTCTCCTACATGCTCAGGTGGTAAGTTCAAGTGTGCATGGGGTCCTATTCCATGCGTACAGGATCTATCTCTTTTAGTGTTATAGAAATAGACACAATGCCCATTTAAAATTATTTGACGTGGCCTTACCCAAAGCTAGAAGGATGAATGTCTTCCTTTCTCTTACATTCTAAAATTCCTGCTCTGGGCAATCGGTTTATGAAGCGCCTTTGCTGCACCTCATCAGGCAGCGTCATCTTTATGCCCATATGTCTGTTTTCAGCTTTCACATACGTCGTGTGAAATTTCTTACTGTGGCATTTCACCCAAGTCTCTGTAATTCCCACTGAATGATTCGGTGGAACTGTGCAAATGGGGCCTGTGTGACACCAAGATAGGGGATTGGGCAGTTTTTGTTGCCTGGCTACCAGGAGGGCATGGGGTGAGCCATCTTTGAAGCCGTGACGGAGAACAATAGAAAGAGCATGCTCAAGGTCTCCCACCGTCTGAAGTGGCAGAGGCCAGGCCGCTGGCCCCAGAAGCCCTGCTGACTGTGGCATTGCCGACTGTGGCACAGAGAGTCAGCGCAGCACCGCTGAGCCTCTGAGTTAGCTGTGATGCCGTAATAATGTTCTCTGATCCCTCCCTCAGCAGTGTCTTAAAAATTAGTACCAAAGGCTAATCAATGGCACTATTAACAGAAGATCCTTATGCTTCAGGGAAATTATCGATAGGATTCGCTACCATAAATTAGCAAGGAAGTCTCTAAGAGGAGCCAAAGGCAGATGAAAAAAAAAAAAAAACATAGATCCATGATTGGATTTAGGGCTTACACTAAATCCCATCCCTAATTTAAGAACAATTGTTCTTACCCCATGCCCCTGCTGAATACTCACTCTCATGGTAGAAACGCAGAAGAGATGGGTGCCATAGGAACGTACGGTGAAGCAATCAGAGGGTGCCTGGCTATTAGATATAGCCTCTGGGGTCTTACATGCTTAATTCCAAAGATGCAGCCATCTAAGTGAGATGCAAACTAAGTCCACATGGAAGAAGCACACCAGTATCTGAGACCCGAGGATTATAAATTATGTAAGCAAAAGCCAAAAGAGGGAATCGTATTAGAACTTAAATTGTGAGATTCTGGTGTATAGAAGACAATGGGTGACAGTGGAAGCCCAGTATACATGGGTGAGTTCTACACAGGAAATAAACTGCCAGTAATTTCCCTCTATCCACAATTGAGGGATGGAAATAGACTGATTACCAACAAGAGAGATGACAAAAGGAGATCAAAATGATAAACCTGATTTGACTGGTGGAAATCTTGCCACTTGATCCACCTCTGATGCAACTTGGGCCTAAGCTGGTTTTCAATATTTTTTGTCTTTTTATCATATTGGGATTTAATCTCTGGGGTTTAATATTTGCTGTATTTTTGTCATTGTGGGTAACCCTCTTGAATTGTTGTTACATGTTTTTCTGTACAGAAACCCAGGATTGATGAACACAAAAAGTAGGGGATGGAGTTGGGGGGAAAGGGTGTATGTTAGTCCAGGTAAACTAGAGAAAAAATTCACAGACAATCATATGTGTATAAGAAAGAGGTTTATATACAATAGCAATTGAATAATGAAAAGATGTCCCAGTTCAGTCCAGTCCAGTCAAGCCAATATGGCCAATATTAGCCCACATGTCTGAAGACTCTCAAAACACATGCCATGATGCCAAATGCAGGAAGATCACGGACCAGTGGGTAGAAAGTCTTTGGATCCAGTGGCGTTGTAAGCATCTCAACACTGGCAGGGATCTCTCCCTGGCTTCCCCAGCACCCAGGGTGGCATCAGGGTAGGTCCATGTGACTTCTCCTCAGGGATATATCACAGAGAGTCAGTCAGCCTTGTCAATAGAGAGCGTCCAAAGGAGTCAGCAGAGAGAGAGAGAAATTTCTCCTGCCTCCAAGGAGGAAACACCAGATTTCTCCAAATTCTCAGAAGAAGGCCTTGCCTACACAGAGGTCTCCTTGGCTATCTCTGGATTGACAGGCTAGACTCCACCCCTACACTCTTAATCCTCAAATTGACACCAAATTAGGTAACTACCACACGTGGCAAATGGGATCTAATATCAAGAAGTTCAAGAAGAATGAAATGTTTTGAAACTGACTGTGATAGCAGTTTCACAATACTGATTGGTGTGACTGAAATTTGGAGTATTATGATATCTATAAGAGTTCCCAATAAAAGGGTTTGGGAAATAAAATAATGTTCTATTTTATCTGTCTAGTTTCTAATATCTTTTGCAATGTCTACACAGAACTCAACCAAAATCATGATCAAAGAGTTTATTAAGCAAGTTACCAAGTGATAACGAGAGTGAGAAAGGCTCATGGTTGAGTTCTATATAAGAAAGTTCTGTCAAGACTAATACATGTCTAAATATAAGCCTCAAATGGAAGGCATTCACCTTAACATCAGCAACCCTAGCTCCCTGAATTAAGTGCTCAGAAACTCCCCACTCCAATAAAGCTCAGCCTAAAGACACTCAGCTCCACTTCAGTGGGTCAGCAAGTCCATCTTCCCCAATTCAATGCCTAGAGAACCCTATTCCACAGCTCAGCTTCATTCGCCCCGTGGGTTGGGAAGCCCATCATCACTCTGTTCCAAGCTCTGGCTCTTCGCTCTGCTGCTGCCCCTGTGATGTTGTAGCTGTCCTCTGGATCCAGGAAGTTCACTGGTTGTGGAGCTCATGTCTAGAGGACAGACTACACTCCTGGCTCTTACTGGTAATGAGATCCCTTCTCCTGTTTCTCAGCTATACACAATACAGGGAATTCTATTTGAAATTACTCAATGGATGAATTCTATCTCCACCTTTTTACCAGATCCATGCAGAAAATGGTTGTTTGGTGAAAATTAGAGACTTTTGCCAGAAGTGCCACATCAAATCATTTACGGACCCCACAGTAGCTTCTCCTTATCTGGCCCTAGACTATGAAATTGTAGAAAAGGGTAACAGACCAGGTGGCTTTCTGGCCTATGATGGTCAGTGAACCCAGGTGGCTGAGATGCTAAGAACCAGAGAAAGACTTGGTTGCTAGCTGATGAGATCAATGACTTTATCTTTATTGTTTGCTCATCCTGATCTGTGGTAACCTATTAAATTCTCTAATAAATCCCCTTATTATGAGTAGTAATTCCTGGTAGTTTGTGGGGCTATTGCAGTTAATTATCAAACCCAGCAGAGATGTAGAATGGTGTGGAAGCCATGACTGGTGTCAGAATAGATCAAAAAGAATCAACGATGGAGGCTTATCTGACTCCTGTCTCATGGCCATAGGGGAGCCAGAGGAGGTCAGATATAGCCACCTGCATGCAGATTGTTGTAAAATAATATACTTTTTTCTATACTAACTCCAAACAAGAATAATAATAGCAATCCCAAAGCCCAATTGTTTTCCATAGCCTAGGTTTTATCTTCTAGTTATTTCTAATGTATCCGAGGCACATTTCAGTTGGCTATAACAGCTGATGGTTTGTTAATATTGCCCTTTTCTAAATATTTTTTCCTGGACTCCATGCCCTATTCTTTTACATTCCTATCTTTATATTTTGATTTGGCAAGCTTGTCATTCTATGTTTAAAATCCAGTGCATTTCTAAACACATCCTCAGGCCCAAACCTTAGTCAAATAGATCATCTCTAGTGTGTTGTAAGTATTCCATGAAAAGAGGATTAAATAATATTCCGACAATTCTGGCAGAAGAAAAACTTCAAAAAATAAGAAGAAAAAGATATAAATGCTTATCTGGTTGTTTTGTTTAAGCTTCCTGCACAGGGGAAGCTTATGTTCTAGTTAGAAGGAGATCTGTGCAGTGTACGTTTTATGTGTTGTTAGTGCTGAGCAGCACACCAGGCAAAATACTGTGTACTTACTCACAGTGGAAATAGCAAGAAGAAACTATCAACTACATCAACTTGCCATTCCTTGGAATGGGAAAAGTCAGTTCTCTCCCCGATGCCTTCTCTTGTAATGTTCCTCAGTGGTTTTCCAATTGCACTTGGCCTCAAAAAGTCACTGCTAAGAAGTTATTCAGCTTGATTATAGTTTTGTCTCGTATGATTGGTTCTAACAACAACGAAGACTGTTATTTCACATTTCCATCTGGTTTCTAATTATTATTCACCTAACCAGCAATCAGTCTAGAGAACAGTTTGTACACGATGCTGAACCAGTGATAGGGAAATGGAAACCTTAAAACCCACGGCCAGTCTACCTATTTCCAATTCATGATGACTCTTGAAATTCCTTAGGTGAGCAGATAATCTTATCTTTCTCCTGCAGAGCAACTGGTGGTTTAAACAACCGACCTTGTAGCTAGCTGTCCAACTCGGACCTGACAGTGCCACCCGGGCTCCTTGGCATAATGACAAGGCTGGCACTTTTTTCTCTCCTTTCCCAATCTAGCTTCTATTCCTATATGTGTTAGTCTGGGTAGGCTAGAGAAACAAATTCATAGACATGCATATGGATATAAGGGTAAGGTTTATATATAAAAGAATGGAACATTGAGAAAGCATCCCAACCCAGCCCAGTTCAAAGTCATAAGTCTGATATTAGCCCATATGCCTGATACCAGTCTATAAAGTCTCCTTCTGACTCACAAAGTCACAGGTCAGTGGGTGCAGAATCCTGGTGCTAGCAGGGTCTGTCCATGACTCTTTGCTTCCAGGGTTCAGGGTCCATCAACAGTATCCAGTGGTGGTAGAAGCAACTCAGCACTGGCAGGAATCTCCATGTGGCTTCTCCAGCTTCAGAGGTCTGGTTCTATCAGGGTAAGGCCGTGTGGTTTCTCCTCTGGCTCCTCCAGCTCCTGGAACGCTGCCATCTTGTCTTCTCTGTAGTTCGTTGTCTCAGAGACTAACTCCCAACAACTGGGGAGAAAGCTTCTCATCTCCATAAGAAAAATATCGGGAGATTTCCCAGAAGTCTCAAAAGAAAGCCATGCACACACAGAGGCTGCATTGGCTACTCAATGACTATCTCCAGATTAATAGGCTAGACTCCACCCCTACATCTCAATCATAAAATTCACATATCAAATACATAGCCACTACACTATAGGACTGGTCAAGCACAATGGACAAGGAGGTTAGTTGGCAGACTTTGATGTCACAAAATGTAGCCCAAGGCCTTTTCCTTACTTATTTTTCCTTTTAGTATTTACTACAGAGCCCTGGTAACACGAGGGTTCAAGCCAGGGCTGCTAACATACAGGTCAGTAGGTGGAACCCACCCTCTGCACCCCAAGAAAAAGCAGAGGCATTAGGCATCCATGAGGATCACAGGCTCGGCCAACCAAAAGGGCAGTTCTTTCCTGTCCTGAACGGTCATCGTGCTCAACTTGATGGCAATGGGAATTATTTATTACCTTCTTTTGTGGCAAAAATAAAGAAAACCCAACATTTATTAATTCAATAGTTTTCACATGCATAATTCAGCAAGATGCTAGTGGTTGTCCAGCCACCAAGAATTAATTTCTTGTCTACAGCCATTGGCATTAAAAAGTGATAGGAGCCCACAGGCGAGAGCATGCCATTTGGATTGGCCCTGAACTTGGAATGGTGGGAAGGAGGAAGGAGCAGAGAAGGTGTTTCAAACAAGAATGATGTATAGAAATGTAAACGCAAAACATTTTTGCTTTCTCCCATTTATTGTTAATGGCTAAAAAATAGAGATGAATAAAGTTTTCCTGATTTTCAAGAGAGAGCATGGGGGGGGGGTAGTGGGATGATCTATCGAGAGTTGAGTATGAAGTAATTAAGCAAGGCTATGGTGAGAAGACAACCTGGCTGAAGGGGAGAGTTCCTTTTGAAAAGCAGACAGAGACTGGGACTCTGGAGGGCCTTGGCTTGGGTCAGATGCCTCCCTGCGATGCTCCCTAGAGAGACATGATTGGGTCTGGAACAGTGGCATGACTGAGGATGAATTGGGCATTGGTTACCCAGAGAACTTGGTGAGGGAGAGCTTGGAGATGTGCAGTGCGTTCCCAGGATTTCAGAGAAGTTTCTGCAAGTGCAATTATCCCTTCCTGTTGAGCTCATCTTTTAGCAGGGACAAAAGTCTGTGTGGTGTTTTGTTGATTTGATGTCACATAACTATTTTGAGTTGGGTTTCTGTTCCTTCAGAACAAGAATCCTGGCAACGCAATGCTTTTTGAAGCTATGTGAATTACCTTAGGCTTTGAAAGAAACGCAGTCATTGACAAAACTGAACTGGGAGCAGAGATAAAGGGGAAAATGAATCTCATCCCCTAGCCCTCCTGTGACAGCTGAGATTTGGATGGTACCATCTGCTACAGCTCGCTGTGTTTCCAGACCGCAGACCCTTCTCTTCCAAACCGGATACTCTGTCTTTGTCTAGTGGCGCCCTGGTGGTGTCTACATGATGGGCTGCTAAACCACAGTCAGCCACTGGAAACCACCAGCCACTAGGCTGGTGGAAAGGAGGCTTTCAACTGTAAAGACCCTGGGGACAAGTCTACCTCTCCAATAGGGTCGACAGTGAAGCTGGGTTGTTTGGCTTTGTTGGTCAATAATGCTATTGGTGGTCTCTTCTTGTTTTAAAATACAGATTTCCAAGTGTTTATTAGGTCTAAAACAAGACATGCAAAATTGTTTCCATCAAACTGTGATTCCTCTTGTGTTCTTTGATATTCCTTGGAACACGGTCTCCGTGCCCCCTCCCCTTGCTCTTCTGACTGTCCATGATCACCATTCTGTCTCCAGCCTCACCCTGCCTAGTCTTACACACCACTGTAGAGCATCTTTCAAAGGTGTCTATCTTATCAACCACTCGCAGTGTGTGTATGGGAAACAGTGGGCACTTGGGATGTGTTTAGTACTTCTCAGTTTCATTCCTTCTGTTTTAAAATCTTCAACTAATTCCTACTTCTGACTTAATGAAATATAAAAGGTAGGCCTCCTAGACTGGAGCATGTACATAGATGCAGAGAAGAGATAGGAGCTCAGAACACATGGAATCCAGAAACAGGAACAGGAGTAGCAATATCAGGAGAGTATGGGAAAGGTGAGGAGAGGTGAGGAGGAAGAGGAAACTAATCACAAGGGAACCAATGCAATGATTGACACATAAACACACACACACACACACACACACACACACACACACACACACTTACACCCAGCGAGGCGAACAACAGAAACTATGGGGGAAAGAAGACAGCAGTCAGTGTAAAATATGAAAATAATAATTATTTATAATTATCAAGGGGTTACCAGGATGGGGAGTGGGGAGGGAGAGAGCGAGGGTAAAAAGAAGAGCTGATATCAAGGGCTCAAATAGAAAATAAATGTTTAAAAAATAATATGGCAACAAATGTGCAAATATGCTTAATACAGTTGATGTATGGATGTTAGAAGCTCTGTAAGAGCCCCAATAAAATCATCTTTTAATAAAATAAAGAAAGAAAATAAAAGTAGCCCTCTCACTAGGAATCACAATTCATAATACCCTAAATTCTTTCCAGGGGGGAAGGGCAGTTAAAAAACAAAAACCTGATTAATCAGTGGTTTCTCAACCATCCTAATGCCAGGACCCTTTTAATATAGTTCCTCATGTGGTGGTGACCCCCCCACACCATAAAATTATTTTTGTTGCTACTTCATAACTATAATTTTGCTACTTTTAAAAGACAGGTGTGATCCCTGTGAAAGGGTCATTCAACTCCCAAAGGGGTAGTGACCCACAGGTTGAGAACCACGGTGATAGATGCTTCTGATGTGACCTGTGACTCATCCTCATCTGCCTAATTTTGTTTAAGCGCTTCCTTGTATTTCTCATGCTCTCTGGCATCTCTGCAAATCTAATTATGTACAGTTTAAAGATCCATCCTTCCATAAGCACTGCACAATTATACTATTTCTTTGGGCAGAGAGGTGACACACATGACTTGCATACCAATAGAAGGGATTGATTTGCCCATCAGAAGGAATTGTTGTATTTATTTTTATTGTTTTCTATGACAAGTAGACTTTTGAATGGAGATACATTTCTGACAATTACTTTATTTTGCTGAATTAGAAAATAATTTTATTCACTCCCACTCCCCACGAAGCCATGCTTATATTTTCCTCAAAGCTTCACTGATTCTCCTCTTTTCCAATAAGGATATTTCTTAGTTCCCAAGGCAGCTATCCTTAGTGACCTGTGTTAGGTTTTATTTACACGTTAAACTAAAATCCCGATAAAAGGAAAGTTCCTTGGGAACACAGCACCTGTCACCGTGGTTTACATGTAGTAGGTACACAAAAATTTGAAGATAGTAAATCCATCATTCTATTTTCTATTCTATAATTTACTGCTTCTCTAAAGGATAACAACAAATTTGTTGTTTTTAATTGTTAAGCATTTTGTAAATAAGAGATTAAAATTCAATAAGGAACTTAATCCTTTATCTCCCCCATACCTCATCAGTCTCCTACTTAAACTCCACTTAAAATGACACTTGATTAGTTCACAATCTGTAAAAATACTTATTTTTCTCTTTCTTCTTTTATCAATTTTAAGCTTTATCCTTAGACTTTTTAATTTTTTTCTATGTTTGAAATGAACCTGTAATCCATCAGACTCCAAATCCACTTCAGTTTTACTTTTCATTCTTTTTTAGCCACTCAGACCAATACTTGTATCTGAGGGACAAGATGTCTGTAGGGTGACTTTTTAATATTTTAATTAATCATTTTGGGGGGCTCTTACAAATCTTATAACAATCCGTCATCCAATAGTATTAGGAACACTTGTACATATGTTCCCATCAGCATTTTCAAAACCGTTTCTTTACACTTGAGCCCTTGTCCTCAGCTCCTAGTTTGCCCCCTTTTTTAATTCTAATGGAAAAGAATCACCTTATTATATTGACTTCCTCTCTTCTTGTCCTCTCAATTTTAAATAAGTAAATCCACTTTTCTCATTCTTATTTTCATACATTTGTATCTTTAAATAACACATACCAACCTCAGTCTTTTGTTCAATCCATTTGAATCCTTGCCTTTTATGATAAAGGACTGTGTACCTCTAACCTTATTTAGCAGCCCTGGTGGTGTCGTGGTTATGTATCCAACTTCCATCTGCCTGGCCCACAGTTCAAAGCCACCAGCCACAACCAGGGGAAAAGACTGTGACTTCTATTCCTCTAAAGAGCTACCATCCCAGAAACCCCCAGGGGGCCCCTATGAGTTAGCACTGGCTCAGTGACACTGAGTTTGACTTGGTCTGGTCCTTGAAAGGACCATCCAGGTAACAAGTCTACTGTTGCCAATAATCTGGCAACCAGAGCATCCTCAATCCTTGTTGTGTGTTGGCTTACTTAAGATGACATTTTCTAGAAATTTGGGGAAATTACATTTTTGTTGAGACTTTATCTCCATTTTTGTAATGAGATTATTATTTCTTTTATATTCATTTTAACAGGTTTCAGGAAGGGGAAAAAAAAGAGGCAGGCATTTATTCTCTGATCTCTCTCTTACATTGAAAACCTGTCAGACTTCACTACAGTTCTGCTGAAGTCATCAAAGATTGGTTTGGGTCTTCTTTTGATCTGTCTCTCACTAAGACAATCAAGGAAGAAAAAAATCATGTTTGTCATTAATGTTTGTTTTTAATGTCTTGAAACCACAGATATCCACCAACCTTTTCTAAATATTTAAGATAATTTAAGTCAACTCTAGAGTATTGCCAAGAATCTGTGATACAGGATTGTTTGAATTAAATAGTTCAATCATTGACCCATTGGGAAAATTGGCAAAATATACAAGCCACCAATTCACAGAGCAGGACATGTGAAAAGCTCTTCAACATCTGAAAATATACTCAAACTTTTTTATCAAGAGAAAATTTTAACTCGACTAAGATTTGTACATTTGCAAAGTTTAGAAATTTTAGCACTGACCACTACTAAAGTCCATACTTTATCTGCCAAGTCCTGTGATAAGCACTTTTGAATATGTATACTGTTTTTCACCATATTTGTTGTGTGGTTCTGTGGTAAAATTAGGTGCCTCAGCTGATATTTGGCTTGGCTTATACTATACGGCATTATACATTATATAATGAAGACTCGCCAAACCTCTCAAACTCAAATCTCACTACCATCATGTAGATATCGGCTCATGGTGACCTTTGAGGGCCGGGTAGAACTGCCCCCAGTGAATTTTCAAGACAGTAACTCTTTGTAGGAGTAGAGAACCTTGTGTTTCTCCCTCTGGGCAGCTGTGGCTTCAAACTGCAGCCTTGCAGTTAGCAGCCCAATGGGTGGCTGCCCACTGCACCACAAAACCCTTCATCAAACCTCTGTGTTTGGATCAGAAAGAACATCAAAATGAGTACTTTAAAAAAGATAAATAAATAAATAATACATTTTAAAATAAATAAAAGCAAGTTGTAGATGGTATAGTCGTGTGTGTGTGTGTGTAATTAAAACTTGACAACTATGAAACCTCAGTAGAAGGGAGAAGGTTTCTAACTTTTGATGTTGATAGTAGCCACTCAGAAATAAGCCATTTGAATAATAAACAGATAAATAGATAAGCAATCAAAATTTCAGATGAACTATAGCTGGGAGGCTCAACTTCTTGACATAAAAATCTAGTCTGGAAGATTCTGAGTTTATGAAATGGGAGATGGTGAGGTATCTCCCAGCAGTCTTGTCCCCATCACCAACCCGTGTGCCTCTGGCACACCCACCTTCCTTCCTTCTTTCAGTTACCAGCGTGTTTCCCTGTCTCTGTGCCTTGGATCTTGCACCAGGCCTTCTTGGCATCATCTCCTGTCCCTGCCATCAAACTCTTTGCTTCCCAAGTGTTGCAGCCCTTGCCAGACAGTCAGAAAGCAGAGAAACAGGCAGCACTGGAGGGGGAAATGGGGTGGGGGTGGGGAAGATTGGCAAATCCACATACCGCTTAGAATCACTCCTCGGCCTTTTGGCTAAGACCAAATGCAGCCTAGATTCTTTCGGCAACAATTCACTTTCACGTAATTGTCCTTGGAGCACAGCAATTTCATTCCCAGAGGTTTATAGGTACAGTGGGTCTTCGCATCTTCAAATCACATCTCAGCCTTCTGTGGTTTTAGGAAATGATGGTCAGGGTGCTAAAGATGACACCAGTTATCCACGGCCATCAAACAGATCCTACCCTCGAGAGGGTCAGAGCAGAACTGCATTCCAGGGTTGCCAATGGCTAATATTTCTACAGCGAAGACCAGGCTTCCTGTCAAGGGAGCCCCGCTGGCGGCACAGGGGTGATGTGTTGGGCCACTAACCAGAAGTCCCACAGTTGGCACCCACCAGCTGCTCCTCAGGGAGAATACAGGGCTTTCTACTCCTGGGACAGCGTTACAGTCTCAGGAAGTCCCGGAAGCAGTTCTTCCCTGCCCTATAGGGTCGCTGTTTGCTGGCATCAAGTGGATGGTCGGGAGTTTGGTTTGGTTTTAGTTTCTCCTAAGGCACTTCTGGGTGGGCTAGAACTTCCCACCCTTCAGTTAGCAGCTGATTGTGTCCCCCACTTAGGTCACTCAGGGTTCTTGTCAAATGATCGCTAAAACTGCCCCCACACTACTACCCTCAGGGAAGTTAGAGGCTCTTAAAATACCTACTCTTCGACTAACTTAACTTCAATTACAAGGGGCTGTCTCTATAATTAGAAAGAAACACCACTTCCAAAACTAAAGGAAATGTATGATGTTATTCACCTGAGATGCACTGGAATTATTGCTACTGCCCATCTGGCTGCTTATTTACCTCGATGTGCTTATGACTCTGGCCAAACATAAAAGGCAGGAGAGATGTATCATCGGGGACAGATGGCTGAATTCACCTTCAACTCCACCACCATCACAGAGACCACCTGCAGGGGAGTGTGCAGGATTCCGTGTAGGAGGTCCAGTTTTGAAAAATGAGGACAATCCCAATCCTTCTTCCAACTGATGAGGTCTGGGCAGGGATGAGCACATGAGAGTGTCGTGAGGGATTGCCCAACCTGGTTTTGGTTTTGGTTTTGTCTCTCGGTTATGTAACAGGGAGTGGCAGGTGGCAGTTGATTACTGAAGCCAGCGCTTGCTAACTGATCGTAAAAATGCCTTTCCTCATAGGTGGCATCAGCTTAGTTGGCGCAAGCCTGACTGCCTCTCTCTCACTGCTCTGAAATACCTTCTGGAGAGCAGGCAGGACCCATGACTGATGCCAAGGATAGGCAAGAGATAGGAAAAGAGATAGCCTGGCCCAGCCAGAGGAGGGTTGATCGTCCCTGATCCCAAAGGCTTCCTCACTGCCTCTCTAGCATTCGCTAGCGGTGGGCAGCTCCTCTCCTAGCTCACCCAGCTCTGAACATCCTATGGGGAGGGACGGTTGCAATATTTTTTGGAATGAAAGGATTTCTTTTGTCAGCTGACTGAGTTAATATCCCTGAAAAATCTGTGCCTTCTTGATTGAAATAAACTCTGGTCTCTTTATTTTCATGACTTAAATGAAACCTATGTCGTTGAATCTCCCTTGCCAGCGAGAATTCCATTTCATGGGCAGGAACTTGGCATGGGCAAGGTTAAATCTGCTGCACATGGCCGCTTCAGTGTGGAAAAGCAAGGAGATTACTTTGGTGATTGACACTGTCGGCCTGACCCCAGCCATGGTATTTTCAATGACCTCAGAGGCATGTGAACATTGGACGTTGAATAAAAGAGACCAAAGAAAATTTGATGCCTTGGAACTATGGTCCTGGTGAAGAATACTGAGAGTATGACGGGCTGCCAGAAGAAGAAACGAGCCGGACTGCTGCTGCTTAGAGGCAAGAATGGCACGGCGTCATCTCACACGTGTGGCACATGTTGTCAGGAGAGATCAGCCCTGAGAGGAGGACTTCACGCTTGGTAAAGTGGAGGGCAGCAGAAAGGAAGAAGACCCGCAGGGCGAGGGACTGGCACGAGGGCAGCACACTGGGCTCGAACATCAGGGCACTTGTGAGGACAGTGCAGGACCGGGTGGCATTCTGTCCTGCTATGCCAGCGTCGCTCACGACACCTAAGGACAGCAACTTGAACATGACGGAGAGGCCTTGATGAAGGTGGCTTCCCACGCTCAGCTCTCTCCCCCAGAGAAAACCTCTGCCACCCACCTGGATTCTGCATCGTTTCAGTCCCCTGCTGACAAGGCTGCTGAAAGAAGGAGCGCTCTCAAAGGGCTAACCCTGCCTCGGGTAGGACTTTACGGCTGTGTGCTTAGGTAGCACCAATCGGAAATCACAACCCTAAAACCAGATTGGCCTATAGATGCATTTCCTTTTTTCATTGAAACACCATCTGATGACTCCTTTCCACAGGCATCAATCAACGAGCATGTGAACTAAACGCTGAGCTGAGGGCTGGCGGGGGAGAGGGCCCCCACACCAGAAGCTGTCTGCATTTAAAGAACTCAGTCTAACAGTTGCCGAGTGCGCTATTGGAAGGGGGTAGAGTTTACAGTACAAGACAACAATGCCTTGCTCAAACCAAAACCCGAACTCATTGTCCTTGAGTCAACTCTAACTCAAAAGAGCCCTGTCGGACAGGCGAAAATTGCGCCTGTGGGTTTCCGTGACTAACTGCTGACGGAAATCGAACACCTCATCCCTGTCCCATGGAGCCGCTGGGAGTGTCCAAGTGATGACTTTTCAGTTCGCAACCCACCAATAACCCTGTGCATCACCAGGAAACAAGGCCCGGCGGTGGCCTAGAGAGACGGCTTGCGGGAGCCGAGGGTGGTGGAGGGTGCAACAAACTCTGCAGGGAGCTTTTTAGAAGTGCTGACGCGCAAGCATGGGAATAAACCCCAGCAGGGTGGTCAATCTCTGGAACAGGCACCTGGTGGCACCTTGATGAAGCATATGGCTGCTAGCCAAAAAGTGGGCAATTAGGGCTCACCAAGAGCTCTTCAAGGAAAAGACCGGCGATCCAAGCCCATAAGATTAATATCCCAGAGAGCCTTGCGCAGGGATTCTGCTCTGAAACCCAGGACACACGATGAGGTGGAAACAGCCCTCAGCAGTAGTAGCAAAGCTGTAGAAGGAAGTCATTTTAACTGGAGCATACCTGTACATTCTGTTATTGGGCCAGCTGCCGTCTTTTTGTTGTTAAGCTAGGGCCCCTGAGAGGACTGCTACATCTGGTTAAGCACCTGGTATTCCATACAAGGTGCCCAAACAGAGGAGCAAAAATCCAGGCAACTCTGTCTTCCTTTGCATCTTGTTGCTACCCTGCTTCTACCCAGAGCCAAGGAAACTCTCCTCTGCCAGGTCATGTGCAATGGGCTGCAGCCAAGCAGAGGGACACCTTTTTTTGATTGGCTTTCAGGAGAGGTGGTTCTTCTATGTCCACAGAGGGTGACTTTTTATGTGTCCATTAAGAGCGGTTACGGTTCTGGTGCTAAGCATTCATCTGACTTTTGTTAGAATTCAGTAAATACTTGAGGGAACGTTGCCATAGTTTATGGAACAATCTGTCCCCCTATTTAAAGAGCGGCCCCCTCAGCTCTTTAAAGTAGATTTCTGTCTGGTATTTTTTAAAGCATGGAAGTGATAAAGACCCCTGGCACCTTGCTTGAATCCCCAATAAATGCTCATGGAAGTGGCTATCAAGAGATAAAAAAACACGTTGCATTGGCTAAATCTCCTTATTGCATCAGACCTCTTTAGAGTGTTGACAAGCAAGGATGTTGCTGTGAGGACTAAGGTGCGCCTGGCCCAAGCCACGGTGTTCTCCACTGCCTCGTGCTGTGAAACTAGGACATTGACCGAGGAAGACCAAAGAAGAATCGGTGCATCTGAATTGTGGTGCCAGGAAAGTGCCACGAACTGCCAAGGGAACAAATAAATGTGTCTTCGAAGCAGTACAGCCAGAACGCTTCTGTGAGATAAGGAGGTGACACTTCATCTCATGTACCTCGGACGTGTTATCAGGACAAACCAGTCCCAGGAGAAGGACATCACGCTTAGTAGATGAGCAGCAAAAAAGAAGAAGGCCCTTGATAAGATGGATTGACAATGGCTCCAACAATAGGCTCAAACATCAGAACAAAGGTGAGACTGGTCCAGGACAGAGTCCCGTTTCCTTCGGTCGCACATCAGGTCCCTGAGAGTGGGAACCACACCAGCAGTGGTGTGCACACCAGTGGGGAGGGGTGGAGAGAAAGGGACAAGGGTAATGCCCACGGCACCTGGTAGCACGAACACCCTTTGTGTCCACAAATTAAACTTGGTGCTAACTTTAAATCAAGTCATTCTTTCATTCAGGCCAGAGCAGTGTTTTTCTAATAATATCAAGGTCATCCGTGTATCTTTTTTTCACACAGTACTATAATGTATTCTTTATGTATATTTTTAAATATAATTTAAGGAACTAGTTCAATTCCACTACTGACTGAACTGTTTCAATATACCTGAGTGCTTTAAGGGCTCCTGAGAACAACTAAAGCAGAATTTCGGTCAAATATCTGTCTTCAGATATTGATCTACTTAAGAGAAGAGAAATGCCAGCCAGAAAATGAGAGCATCAATCATTCATAACAACCACTTGCTGATGAGTAGGTTTTGATTTAGGGCCACCTATGTGTGACGAGAACTGTGCTCCACAGAGTTTTGTTTTGTTTTGTTTTTTTAAAGTTAACTGCCAGATCTTTCTTTCACATCCCTTCAACTTTGTGGTTAGGAGCAGCGTGTGGACACTCTTCACACCACCCAGGCATTACCAACCATCTACAGAGATTCTTCATTGAATGTTCTTTCCAGATACACTTGGTCTTGAATTCTACACAGAAGCACTTCAAGTGTGGGCTGTAATTTTCACAAGTTGTAAAAAGAAGTATGAAAATTTTACCTAACCAATAGAATTTCCTCCCTGCGATCATGACCAGGTGAAGGCAGCCCACACATTGTCAATTTAAGACTTGTTGCTGTGAGGGGACCGTGGACTAGTCTCTGACACATAGCACCCTGTGCACGACAACAAAACCCTGCTCAGTCCTGCACCACCCTCACAATTGTTTTTATGCTTGAGCTCATTCTTGTACCCACAGTCTCCATCCAGATCCTTTTCCACTTTCATCTTTATCACTGAACTACTTTACCAAGCGGGATGTCCTTTTCCAGGGACGGGTCTTTCCTGATAAGAAGGTTCCGAGTGAGTGAGACAAATCTCAGAAGCTAAGACAGCTAACGTCTAAGGAGCCTTCTAGTTGTGCTTCTTCCAAGATAGATTCCTTTGTTCTTCTGGCAGTCCTGATTGCTTCCATAATTCATGACCAACACCCTAAGTCAGATGCACCCAGGCTTCTCTAGGCTTCCCTATTCCTTGTTCAACGTTCACTTATATACGAGGCAATTGGAAATACTTCAGTTTGGCTCAGTCTTCAAAGTGATATCCTCTCCCTTCAACACTATAAAGAGGTCTTAGGCAGCAGATTGGCCCACTTCAAATTACAATTAGTCAATCAGTCACAGCAATGCCACCTCCTATCTTACGCTCCCCCTGACCATCACAGGGTTTTCATCATCCTCAGAGTATATTTTGTGTGGCCTTCCCAGTACAATCTGACACCAAACCAAGTGTAACACTGTCATACCTCCTCACTACATTCTTTCCTTCTTCCCCTTTTGTTCTTTGGAGATGAATGTCAAGCAGTCCTTGTTTCTGAGAGACCTGAAATGGGTGGAGAGAGCTCCCTTCTAGGCCCACCAGGGTCCACTGCCTTTCAGTAGTGATTCCAAATGCATGTGCCATCTTGATATTCTTTCCTTCCGTTTGCTCATTTATCAGTAGCTGGCCCAGTTTTCCTGAAGCTTCTCTTCCAGAAACGTGCCATGATCAGGCAAACTACCCAAAAATGCTAATAATTCCAATGACAAACACTTGGATATCCTTGTTTGTGAATAAAATACTTTTTGAGGAATTCATACCAAGGAATTGTCCAGCAGTATCTCCAGTTCTAGAGTAGGTAAAATGAAGTCAATAAAGGAAATACAAGTTCAGATGGACAATCATACTATGAACTGAGAACCTCAGATTGCTAATTTGTAAAATAGGGTTAATCATTCTGAGCCTGCATGGTTATGAAGATTAGAAAATGTGTGTGTTAAAAAGGGTTCTCTAAAAAAATAAAATCAGGACACTTAAGATTTTATAGAGAGATGATACATAGACAGATAGTGACAAATACAGCATAAAGAGATATAACAGCTAATTCGTCCACAAAGCAGTACAGAGGGCTCAGTCCAAGTCATTTCATGAAACACTTAATATTCTGCAAGTCCTTCAATTCACAAGGGGTACTGGGTCCAAAGCCAAAGAAGCAGACAGCTGCGTCTTACCTATGGCAATGCTGGCAGTCTGACAACAGCAGCAAACAGCAGGGCGGGTCACCAACAATTAGCAGCTCAAGAGTTTAGAGAAGCAGGCCCGGATCGAACTCAAACAATGCAAGGCAACAGGATCCACCAGCCTCAAGCGCAAGCAATGTATACACCAGTCACACAGTGAAGCAGGTATCGAAGGAACCTCAAGCTCTGGCTACACAATCCACAGGTTGGTTGTCCCTCAGACAGTGTAGCTCACAAGCTGCTGCAGAAAAGTAGGTGAAACAGCCACATGCTGGTTCAATGGACACGCCTTGCTGAGCATTTACCATATATACTCATGTACAAACAGAGTTTTTCTTTTCTTTTTTTTTTAAATCATTTATACATCACTTATCACAATACATGCATGCATATACTGTGTCAAGCCCCTTCACCTGCCTGATGTTGTCGTCATTCTCCAAATCTCTACTTGAGCCCTTGATTTCAGCTTCTCATCCCTTTGCCTCCCTGCTCCTCCCTGCCCTGCCACCTCTCATTACTTTATAAATTATTATTTTGTCGTATCTTACGTTGCCTGATGCCTCCCCTCACCCACTCCTCTGATGACCATCCTCCAGATAAGAGGTTGTGTGTCGGTCCTTATTCTTGGTTCCCCCTCTCTACCCCACCTTCCCTCCACCCATCTGGTAACTCCACTCTCACTACTTGTCCTGAGAGGTTCATCTGCCCTGAGTTCCCCGAATTTCCATTCCCATCCGTACCAGTGTACTTCTTCCAGTCCAGTTGGATTTGTAAAGTAGACTTGGGATCATGATCGTTGGGGGGAGGAGGCCTTCAAGAGCTAGGGGAAAGTTGTTTGTTTCATCACTACTTCACTGCACCCTGACTGGCCCTTCTCCTCCCTGCGACTCCTCTGTAAATTGCCCACAAATGGGCCTTGGGTCCCCACTCTGCTCTCCCCCTCATTTGTAGTGATGTGCTTCCTGTTTTTTGATAAGCAGAGTTTTTCAGTGCATTTTTGTGATAAAATTAGGTGCCTTGGCTGATATTCGGGTCAGCTTGTACTCAAATATATACAGTATCTCTTTGCCCTCCAATCAAACTGTATCCTTATTAATCCTACATGTTCCTATTGGCCAGGTTGGCACAATAAACCTATCTATCACAGTGTACCCCTTGCCAACTTGGCAATTGTACACAATACTTCAGCCATATATAACTTCCAGACATCAGTGAAATCACACTTACACCTAGCATCATATATGAACAAAAGAAAGATAGTTAATAAGCACATATGAAGAAGATAAACTGGCAATCGCAAACCTTGCTTTTGCCATTGATCACGTGGTTGTAACTGAGAGGTAGAACTACCTTCTTCTACTACCCATTCTGTATTACCTTTGCCCTTCGCCAGCACCTCAGCTGGCCATGGTTATATGCCTGGTGGAGTGACCCAGACCTTCATTCCTGAGGGTTCTGGGCCATTAGATGTCCTGTCAGGATTGGATTGTTATAGTTTACCATGTACTTTAATCACAGGATCTAGTAGTATTAAAAGAAAGCCTACGGAATCTCCTGGGTTCCAGACATATTCTTTTTTACCTCCATTATGGAGCACTGGTCCAATTTATCCTTGGTAATCAGGATCAATCACACCACTCAGTACAGGGTCACTCTTCCTGACCTGTTGACCCAAAGACATGAGAAACCAAAAATGGCCAGGGGACATTCTCGGCCACCTCAGGGTTGCTGGGGCAAAAAGCAAAAGCACTAGCAGTAATCGTGAGGAACTCATAAGGAGCTCCTCAGGAGACCACAGGTGCAGACTGGGAGAAGGAAGGTCATGTGACAGGAGTGGGGACTGTGGGCATTTGGGCCACTCCTTCATGCAGCATACTTGTCCCTTCAGGTCCTGCTGTAGCCCCTTCTCATATACACCACTTCCATCTACCAATGGAGTGTTGCTGTGCACCTTCAACTTTATGACTCTGTGGGTCAGACCATACCATCATAAGGAGCAGCTCAGTCCTCAGCTTGACGTGCTGGTCCCTGGTGGCATTCCATCTCCACTAAGACCCACCCAGTAACAGGCCAAGAGCTGTTTTTCAAAAGGAGAGTGAGTCGTTGTCTGCAGAGGATGGCAGGACTTTACTCCAAAGTCCCAAGGGCCTTTGCTGTGATCCACCCATAGAGGCCTGCCAAAGACTCCAAACTTCTCTATCTAAAACTGATACCTCAAGCACCATTGGGCCAGCTGGATCATATGACCTCAATGGCAAAGCAGCTTGCACAGCAGCCTGTTGCTGGACCTTTTATTGTTCTGGGCCCCCCTCAAATTTGGAGGCCTCTCCTGTCACTTGAAAAATAGGTCAAAGTAGAATACCCAAATGAGAGTTATGTTCCCTTCAAAATCAGGAGAGGCCCACTAGGCATTGTACCTCCTGTTTAATTGGGGGGAGGGGGGCATGCAGATGCAATAGCTTATTCTTCACTTTAGTAGGAATGTCTCGATATGGCCCACACCACTAGACTCCTAGAAATTTTATTGAGGTGGCAGCTACCTGAATCTTCGTTGTGTTGATTTCCCAACCTCTTGCACACAGATGTTGTACCAATGAACAAACCTAACCTAGTGTGTCTATACATTTCTTAATGTAGTGCTTGCTTGAAGTAGCAGCCACCAAAAGTGGAACCCAGAGTAGCACAACAAAAGGTGGGATGACACAAGAGAAGTTCAAACAAAGGCTGGGGGTTGCCCAGCCCAGAGGCTCACACCTGGCTGGAAGCTGCACCTGATGAGCAGCCTCCAGGTGATGAGCCGCCCCAACACTGGGCTGGACAGGGCAGGGTTGAGCTGAATTGGGCAGTGCGAAGTGCATGGGTGCAGACAGGTGATTGGAGAACTGGAAACAGGAGCCTGGAAGAGGATCGCACCCCTGCACAGTAGGGCATTGGCAAGTGAAGTGGCCTGCCTTACAGCTATTGCTCTGGAAGCCAGCACAGGGGCAGGGGGGTGGGGGTGAGAATGGACATTTGGAACGGGCTCAGCCAGCACTAAGGAGTACAGATCAATCCACACCGTCATTTTCCTTCCACTCCCTTCTAGATGGGTAAAGTGAAGCGTTTTTCTCTCTTCTGCAGCTCAGAGGCTGAGAATGGTGTGGAGGAGAAAAAGAAGATCTGTAGGTCACCAACAGCCCTGTCCCCCACCCTCTCTATGGAGGCTGAGTCCCCGGACCAGAAGAGACTCCTCAGTCAGCGGTAAGTCCTGAGGGCCGCTTCTTCCTGCCAGGCTTTGGGAAGAGGAGGAGTTGCTGGGGACAATTGTTTTCCGTTTCATGGTTGTTACCATGAGCATTTAGTTCCTACAGGCAAGTAACACCCTCACCCCAAAGACATGAGAGTCCGACACTGATATCAGAACATTTGAGTTTAACTTCCTTGGGCATCTTTTCTCTCTCTCTCTCTCTCTCTCTCTCTCTCTCTCTCTCTCTCTCTCTCTCTCCCTCCCTCCCACCCTCTCTCCCTCTCTTTCTCTCTCTCCCTCTCTCTTTCTGTTAAAGAAAGGGCTGCTGGTGGAGAATATGCACCGCAAGGATATACACAGCAGTGCAGTTGTTTCTGCGTGTCTGACTGCAGGTGCACTAATGACATTCCTGGGGTTTGCCACCAGCCCGCCCTCTTTTCCTGAGCTGTCTCTTTCTTGGGACCATGTGCTCCCTGTCCCCGAAGGTTTCGGTCTAATCTTCCTTGTGCTGCCACTGTCACTTTGATCCTGAATAGACAGTTCTTGCAAGAATATAATGCTCCAGGCAGACTTACAAAAAAAAAAAAAAAAGAAGAAAGAAAAGAAAAACTAGTTACGTGAAATTACTGTCTGAGTTTCCACAGACTCCAGAGGACATGTCTGATTTCCCTCGGAAAGCCTCCATGGCATGCTGTCTCAGCAGCAGCTTTTTGTCCCGTCCTGCTCAGCCTGCCATGGGAATGGCCAGGTGCTGCTTTTCTTTCGTGAGACACAGATTTTGCCAACTGATGGAGCCAGTGGCACACTCTAGGGCAAAGATTTGGAAAGCACCTGGGGTTGGCCAGGTTGCCCATGAGACTCGCCCAGGTTAGAGCTGTGTGTACGGCCCATGGGTGTGCCCGCACCTGGAGTCTCGCTTTCCTGGAAGTCGTGGAAAGAGTGGAAGAGAAACCTGGCCCTGGCTTGCTGGAGATCCTTAGGGAAGGGTGTGTACACTTCTGGTAGCTGCCTGCCTGGATCCTGGTACTGCTGGCTGAGGTATGAGGGATGATAGGTTGATATGACTATGGGGTGGGGACTGGAAGGCTTGGGGAAGGAGTTTTTACTATAATCCTCTTACTGCCAGAGGCATCAATGGCATACCTTCTTCCCTGTGGGAAGGAGAAGTCAGGATGTCAAATTGCTTTAGAAGAAAGTGGTTAACTAACTCATTCACTGCCACTGAGTAGGTGGGGATTCATCGAGACTCCAAAGGACAGAGTAGAATTGCCCCGGTGGGTTTCTGAAGCTGTGAATCTTGGGAGCGGAAAACTTCCTCTTTCTCTAGTGATGCGACTCAGACTGGAACTGCTGACCTTCGGGACTCCTTTATTTTATAGTCAATTAAGGGAAAATGTGGCTATTTTACTTTCACCGAGTGGAGAAGGCATTGATCTCTTTCTCCTCCTGTCAGAACTGTTAGAATGTCCTTGGACCTCTGCTGAGGGAGGAGTAAGGAGCCCTGGTAGTCTGGTGGGTTATACATTGGACTGCTAATCACAAGGTCACCAGTTCGAAACCACAGCTGCCCTGTGTGACAAAGATAAGGTTTGCTATTCCTGTAAAGATTTACAGTCTCACAGAATGGAGACCCAAAGTCCATCAATAGGTAAAGCGACAGCCCCTTACACCCCCTTAGAGGTTGTTGGGAGGAGATGAGCCAGTCAAGGTACAGTGTAGCAACAACGAAATATGCAGCTTTCCTCTAGTTCTTAATTGCTTCCTCCCACATACTATCACAATCCCAATTCTACCTTACAAATCCAGCTAGACCAGGGGATGTACACTGGAGCCGGAAACAGGGGTAATTCAGGATAGACGATCCTTTCAGGACCAGGGGTGAGAGTGGTGATGCCAGGAGGGTGGAGGGAAGGTGGAATAGAAAGGGAGAACCTATTGTAGAAATCTACATATGGCCTCCTCTCTGGGGTATGGACAACGGGGAAGTGGAGGAAGGGACACATCAGACAATATATGATGTATATAATGACAATTTGTAAATTGTTAAGGGTTGATGGGGGAAGGAGAGTGGGAAGGAAGATGAAATATGGAAAGTTGGTTCCAGGGGCCTAGGTAGAAGGAGTTTTCGAGAATGATGATGGCAACAAATGTGCAAGTGTGGTCTGCATACAATTGATGTATGTGTTGAACATGATTGGAGTTATATGAGCCCCCAATAAAATGATCATTCTTTAAAAAGTTACAGTCTCAGAAAGGAGCAGTTCTACCCTGTCCCATAGGGGGGCTATGAGTCAGAATCAAGGTGATGGCAGTGACTTGGATGTTGGAATGGATGATTGAATAACTCCTGCTTTTCACTTCCTCCTTGGCTATCCAGCCCCTCTCTTCTCTCCAAATCTATACTTCCTTCAAGATCAAGCGTAAGTTCCACCTATTCCCCCAAATGTTCCTCCTGTAACTGTAACTCCCCCGTTCCCCCTCCATGTTGCCTGCGTGTTTGTTGTGTGACATCTCTCATCTAACCATTTTCCCAGGAGTTGTTTCCTGTCAGGATCCTGGCCTCACTCACTAGCTGAGTCTCTGCACAGAAGCACAAAGCATGCCATTTCTTGAATTATCCACCATTGTGAACTGGTTACAACGCACCAAGGGTAAATTCCTATCAGCAAAGAGTATAAAGGAATAATTGGATATTTGTAAAAACAATTTTATTTTTAAGCAGACAACAAACTCTTTTTTCATCATTTTCTTTAAAATGATGAAAATAAGTGAGGCCCTAGCATTCTGGAAAAATTGATACCTGTGAATAGCTGCAAGGACCAATCGCTAGATCCAAAAGCATTGACCTTGAACTTTTGAGCACTGTTACCTGTGGGGCTGAAAGGAGTCGTGGCCATCATGTCGCAGCAGCCTACCATCTATCCGTTAGTTCTGCCCCTCCATCACACCTGTACACCACCTGTATTCTTCAATCTTACCTTCTTAAATCTGCTCTGACCCAAATGTTTCTTGAAATGAGTCTCATTCTAAGAAGTATCCTTGTGCAATCCTGGGGGCTGTGAGCCACCGCCCTCTCCCCCGCCCCAACCAGCAAGAAAGCAACCACTGAAGTATATGATAAAGCTTGTTGGTCTGCATACTTCTAGAAAGCATGCCTACATTCCACTTTGAAACTGATGGTTTTAGTTGTAGGCATGATGACGTGTCAATTCATGCAGTTATGAAAATAGAGAAGGAGCATTTAGAAGGAACTATAGTGGGAAACGCTGGAGGGCTGACAGTCGCCCCCAGCAAACGACTTCCAAAGGCGTGCTTTCTTTCCTACTGCTCTTCTACGACTCTCCTACTCCAGGATGTTCGTGTGTGTCTCTCTCTCCTCTGCCCCAGTTTCCACTCATCTGCAGGAAGTGGAGGATGAACTGCATGGTTCTCATGACCATTCTCGTCCCTTACCCTCCTGCTGGACTCAGTGTCTAGATCTCTTCTTTAACTTCTAGGATTATCTTGTTTGTTTGTTTGTTAAAGCATACAATGCCTTGTTTTTATTATATTATTTTAACATTTGATTTGTGCCCAGGCTCCACGGACAGGGACTGTCTTGTGTGACCCAAGGCATTTCAACACCACGACCTACTCAAATTAATCCTTGTTAAATATTAATGGAATTCTGAAGCAAAATTATCCTTTGAGCTCAAGCTGCAATTCTGTTTAATAGGTTGCGCCTAGGACTCTTCTTTACACTGATTAAAATACCTTTGAAATTATATAATTTCTTTCACAACTCGAATTTTATTTCTGCCTCCACAATTTGCCATGTTTGCCCTTTGAGACAGCCTACTGAAATCGTCTGACCTCCTGAGACATGTTACTGAAATCGTCTGACCTCCTGAGACATGTTACTGAAATCGTCTGACCTCCTGAGACATGTGCTATGAGAAGGCCAGTAGAATCTCGTGAATGATCCTTGATGTCCAGAATAGAAAAAATGAATGTCCAGCTTTCTTCTGTTCTGCTATAATGATTCAGATGATTAAAAAAAAATAAAATGGATTGATGTAGCACACACACTGTCCCATCTTACAGAGTTCCCGCGCTTTCTTCCCTCAGGTCGAAATCCAGTTTTGAGGGTGCGTCGCTGCCAGGGGATAAGAATGATTGCAAAACAGAAAGCAAAACGGACCCCAAGGCTGAAAGGAAAAAGTCCTCCTCCTCCAGCCAGGTAATTTGAGAAGGGAATGAGCACTGTGTCCACGGACGACAGAAGGATTCAGGTCAGTGGACAGAAAGAACCCAAGCAGACTGCTCAGGACCATCTAGGATGCAGTTCCTCCAGTCAGTCTTTCATCAACCTTACACTTCACCACTGGCCTTTCTACACATATTGGGACAGTGAGTTCTTAGGTGCTGATCTTGAACTCTGGCAAGTACCCAGAGAGCGGGGACCAAACCAGAGTCTTGTACTTATCTAATAATTAACTGGGCCCAGAGCCCTGGTAGCATAGTGGATAACACGCTGCAAGTCAACAGCTGGAAACCGCTAGATGAGACTTTCTACTCCCATAAAGCGTTAGTCTAGGAAGTTATAGGCTTCGTGGTTGTTAACTGGGAGTGTCTCAGCTTTGAGAGGCCACTCTGGTTCTCACCCCGTGGCCCCTGTACCTTAGCAATGTCAAAAAACACCTCTCTCCTATCAAACTCCTCTCACACTTTCCATCTGCCTGACTTCCTCTTCTGCCTCCAGCTGGCGAAACATTCTCTGCTCCTAAAAGTCTGGAACCCTGGTGGTGTAGAGATTGTGTGTTCGAAACCAACAGCAACCTCAGGAACCTCCCAGGAGAAAGATGAGGCATACTATTCGCACGAAGAGTTAGTCTCAGAAACCCACAGGGGCAGGTCCATTGTCTTCTAGGGTCCTGTGAGACAGGACCCTGGCCAAGAAGGTTGCTGTGACTCAGAACAGATTCATGACAGTGAGTTTGGGGTTTGTTTGTTTGCTTGTTTGTGAGAGGAGTAACACCTTTGCATTAAGAGAGAGAGCCTGACAGAGAGAGGAAGCAAACCTGTGACCAGAAACATGATTCTGGTTCTGCTCTGAAATATACCCCGAAGGATAGAGAGTCCAGCTCCCTATCCCAGGGAATGGCTGCGGGGCTGGAAATATTTTTTTTGACAGTTCACACCTGATACTTGAAAAGGGGGTGGGGGAACTTTTGGCCACACACAATAAACTGCGCTAAAGATTAAATATACAAAAAATTTATATACAAAAAAGTATATATACAAATACAAAATATACAAATATACAAAAAGTTTCCACAATGATTCCAGGAGCAAATGTTTTTTATTAAAGCTCCTTTGCCTCTTCAGGACACAGTTAAAAATTATCCTGCCTTTGTATAGTATTTTAGTTTAATTAGTTTGCTGTCCACACCATTCCCCCACTCCGTGCTACCCACCCCCTCCAATTTTTCTTTAAAACCTCCTACTATATTGATAGTATGATATAATGTCCTGGGATATTTTTTTAATTAATCAAGTATGCAAGCAAATGCTCACTGTGACATTAAGAACAAATTCACAGTGAAACCTAGAACACCTGGTTTTAATGAAATCCACTCTCTGGATGAAAATTCCAGGAAATAGCATTGCAATAGCTCTCTCTATAGAAGCTGTTTATTTGTGAAAGAGCTGTCTCAGAGGGAGCCTCTGTCATCTGAATGACTTTCTCTGTTGCTCTGCTTTATGGACAATCATAAACCAGTTTTCTGTTAAGATTGCTGGTTCTTTGGATAACACAGCAAGGGTATGTTTGTGCTTACCTCTCTGTGTTTATCTCTTTTAAGTCTTTTCCTTGTAATTCATTTCCAGCAAAAGTGTCTTATGAGGAAGAGAGGTTCTGTAGAAGGAGGACCAGACGCTACTACCACTCATAATAGCTGTGTGGTGCCCAGTCAGTCAGTCAGGATCCCTGAGGTCTGGGTCCTCCTGGAATGGGGATGTCAGGTTCACAGGATTACTGAGAGACAATGTTTGTGAAAGCATTTTTCATACACTGTAAATTACCACCTGTCCATCTGTTGTCGGTGTGGAAAGAGACGCCTTAACCATGAAATGATGGGTATACCCTTTCCAACTCTTGGCTCTTTTACTGCCCCAGAAAGATCATCTTTGGTGTGAAATCTTTCTTGCCTTCCTGGTCCTCTTTCTCTAAGGAAATGCCATCACAGTAGTAGTAGTTGTTACCATATGTTGTCCCAGAATGTGGGTTCTTTAGATGTGTACTCTCTCCTAAGCGTTCTGGCCGTGAAGCGTTTGCCCTCTCACACACAACGAAGAAATGGAAGTACTTGGCTGGGCCGCACTTGCCCATCAAGTCAGAGGTGCTCTTTCTCCCTCACCATCATAGGGACAATGTCAACTCACAGGAACCCTATAGGACAGGGTAGGACTGCCCGTGTGGGTTTCTGAAACTGTACAAAGCCTCACCTTTGTCCCAGTAAGAGGTACAATCAACCGATAAACTCAGATTCATCTAAGTATAAAGTTTGAATGACTGTACTTCTCTGCCTCCCTGTGTCGTTGTAGCCCTACCCTGGGAGACTGCCTTGAATTTGGGCTGGTTTCCTATCAGGGAGCAAACCTCCCTTGTTCAGCCCCAGTCTCCATGGAAAGCTGACCACCAGCTCTGTTGTTCGTGCAGCGGATGTCCATCATACCAGAGGATGCGCTGCACCCCCCTGTCCCCTGCCTTATACTCGTTTCCATAGAGACTTGGGACACTGCCATCAGAGAGCAGGGATTCCTGAATATACTGTTAAGCTGGGGAGTGGGGAAAGTGGCTGATTCAAATGAAATGAACATTTGGGATGTTTTACAACAAGTGAGCGCAATGATGCCTGTATTTTGTTCTCCTTGTAGTACAAGGCAAATATGCACTTTCACAAGTTGTTTCTTGATGTCCCCACTGAGGAACCACTGAGGCAAAGTAAGTTCTGACCTGTTTGACTTCTTTTCAGCTAAATGGTCTAAAAGGTGCTATTTGCTTTGTGGGGAGAAGGTGGGCACAGGATTGAGCGACCGAGGAGAATAAGGTGCTGACCATCATGATGTGAAAATACTGCCTGTTTCACTCAACTCTCACTCAGAGCCACTAAAGCTAAGAGTAGCATGAGAAAGGACTGTGGAGGAGAAACTCCACATGATCTAGGATCCTCAAACTATGGCCCGCGGGCCACATGCCACCCGCCAAGCATATTTATCTGGCCCACCCGGTGTTTTTGCCACCACTGCTGACCTGCTTAGCAGCCAACTCATCCCCGGCCCACAGTGATTTCCTTCATAGTTTGTTTTTTTTTAAACTATAATCCGGCCCTCTGGTCTGAGGGACAGTGAACTGGCACCCTGTTTAAAAAGTTTGAGGACCCCTGAATAATGTAAGGTGGTTCCAGAATGATACCGTTACCTACAAAATTCATTGTTGAAATATATGGAGTTGAATTGGGCTTTAAGAGAGCAGTCCTGGGACACAAGAGGCCACTAAAAAGCCCTTGACAGGAAGCCTGTTCTCACTCCTCTTGATGTATAGGGCAGACGACTCCCCATCGTATTTCCAAATATTTCCGGAAACTGACTGCCACATCTTTCTCTCATGGAGTGACTTTAGAGGGGGGGAAGGGGGGCATGCTACTGTACCACCTAGAAGAAGACTAAAAGGGAACACGACTGTAAGTGGACAGACACGTGTTGGGTACCTGCAGTCTCAAGGTGTGGTGCTCAGATCCAAACACCAGTTAAGTACCTCCTCTGCTCAGCGGAGTTCAGCAAGGGGCCTCTCTCAGTATCTTTCGGGATACTGGATTCCTGTCATGCCCTCCAAAGAGGACGGTGTGCCCACTGTGACCACTTATTTCATAAGGAGCCATTAGAGAGAACCCCAGGAAGCGAGGGCCAAAGGTGATACCCCTCCCTAAAGAGAAGATCGTCCTTGATCTCTAGAATGATAGACCTGCCTTTCTGTTCTGATCTTCCTAGGAAGTTGTTAAGATGTTGATAAAGAGCAAACTAGTCTTGGCTGCACTCTTCCACTAAAGAGGACTGAAAAAGGGGAAGAGTAGTGTATTTACAAGTCTTTCCCATCTCTGAGTCACCAAAATATATGTCTGTGAATGCTTTCATTTAGTGGAAATTCTAAATTATGCTATACCTATATATGTTCCCCCAGGCTTTACCTGTGCCCTCCAGAAAGAAATACTGTACCAAGGCAAGCTCTTTGTATCTGAAAATTGGATTTGTTTTCATTCGAAAGTCTTTGGAAAAGATACGAAGGTGAGTATCCTGTTTTAAAACAAATTAGCACTGAAGAAATACTAGCTTTTTCCCTCCTGTATGTTTGAAATTTTAAAACAAACTAAATTATTTCATATTATATGTGTTGTTTTTAAGTACTGTTTATACTGGAGTATAGGCCAAGTTTTTCAGCACATTTTAAATACAATTCTTGTGGTGAAATTAGGTGCTTCTGCGGATATACAGAGTGGCTTATACTCAAGTGTATATGGCATATTGGACTTTTTTCATGAGGGTTTTTTTGTTTTGTTTTGTGTGTAAATGAAGTGGTAATGGAGAATATATTATTCATAAATGAAGTTCATCATTATAGTTTATGCCGGGTTCCCTGTGTTGTAGTTTCATACATCTATTCAGTATTCAGCTCTTACTACCATTGAGTTGATTCTGATAGATTCTACATTCCTGCTGGTGACAACTAATGTCTCTTTTCCCCTGAACATCACTCCCTCACTCATTTCCTTCTCCACATCTACCTTTTCACAGCCACATTCTTCTTTATTTTACCCAGCTATCACCGAAAGACATTTTAAGTAGTTTACCTAGAGAAATGTCCTATAATATAAATCAAATACATACATTAAAACCAAAACAATTTTTTGGAGAAATATTAACTTTTTTGCTCTGAATGTTTGAAATGAGCTTGTAGACCTCTGAGGACTCCAAGCCCACTACAGTACTCATATAACTTTGCCTCCTTGTTTCAGCCACTCAGACCAAGGGTTCAGTCCAAAAGGGGAGGAATCTGGAGGGTTTTATTAAGGCAATCAGCCTTCACATTCTTTGTCTGTTTATTTTTATTTTAAAGGAACATATTCCATATAGTTACATAGCCCACATCAATGAATAAAATCAATAGTAATCTCTGAACACTCCCACTTGCTTTTTTCCCTCCCTCTACCAATTCCTGTACCTCCCCTCTCCCTGTTTCTGCCCCCACCCCAGGCCTCCTCATTGTCCTCAAAGACTTATCTTTTGGTGTAAAAACCACATTTCTTTTACTCTATTTTCCTTATAATAAATGTTTATCTTTTAAGATTGAATAACTTTGCTAAGCATAATGCTCCCCAGTTTTGTCCACGTCTGGTGGTGTTTTTTATGGATGCATAATATTCTATTGTATAAAGGTCCTAGAGTTCCTTTATCCTTCCTCTATCATCAGTGTTTTGGGTTGTTTCGATGTTTGGCAATATGGAAATTATTCCAATAAACCTGGGTGTGCATGTGTGAGAATATTAAGTTTTACACCTCATTCACGTAAGTTAGCATTAAAAGCATGCAGGAAAATAGGCTTATGACTCAGCACTTGAGAATACTGGCACAAAGAGTACTTTGTACTAGCACAAAGTGAGCCGCAGTGGAGTATAGAAGGCCTAGTCTTCTGTCGTCACAGACCCACAAACCCAAGTAGTCTCTGCTATGACAGCTATTCATTCAAAACAGCTTTGCAGGGAGGGCAGTCCAAGAAATACCGAGCCAATAGGAAGAGCCTAAAAGAATTGATAGTCTTCCCTAGACACCACCTCTTAAAATAAGTTCCTTTAGATCCTGGCATTAGAAGGGGAAAGATGATTCCCATCCACTGATAATCTAGCTCATACAGGTCCCAGAGTACGTAGTCTGTGATCCCCACGACAGTCAGTGAGTTTTCAATTGCTCTGATTCCTAATAATCTGTGTTAGATGTATGGTGTGGAGTGGTAGCTCTTTTGCGACTACATGCTAGTCCTATAGCCTCTGACACTCTCCTATAAGACCACTTAACAAATACAATGGAGGTTCTTGATTTTGTCAGGGTTGGATAATCAGATGGACAATTGTTCTTTATTTTTCCCAAGCCCCTTTCTTTAAATCAAGCACAGTATTTTTGTCTTATTCCTGTTGCAAGCATGTTTTGATTCACGATGTTATTTGAATCAGTGTAGTGGGAAGCATATGAAACATTACTGTGTCACATCCCATCACTTCTTCTTCATGAGGCTGGCTCAGAGAGCAGGGAGGAGGGCTGAAGAGTATTGATCTCTAGTTCAATGAGATGAAGATAATTCTCAGGGATTCAAAGAGTAATTACCCTCAGACCAGAGGAGCAGGGGTAAAGATATTTATGAACACATAATTAGTCTTGTGAAGGGATGAATAATCTAAAACAGTAGGAGACTGGTAAAAAATCTAAGGACAAAATTAAGAAGATTTATCATTCAAATATGTTATAGTATTTTCTCACTGTCAACTGATGTAAATTAAACATAACCCACTGAACTGAAAGCACTTAAAAATTATTCTAAGACAAAAGAATTTCTAAGCAGCCTATCTCTGGAAATATTAGTAAAGCATAGCACTAACTTAATTAGGATCTTTTTGTCCAGCTGTATTTCCAAATGTTTAAAAAGTTAGCATATATATATTATATCACATCGAGGCTCAAACTGAAAAGTGACTTATGCTTCATTACACATAAATAACCTTATAATCTTTTCATTCATGAAGCAGTTCATTGAAAACACCTTCTTCAGGATGTCCCATGTCCTGGATTATGAAAAAAAAAAGTCTTAATTTATTAACCGCTTGTCACTGTGTTTTTGTGTTCCTCATTAGCAACGAAAGTGGACTCATTTTTTTGGTGTATCTTATGTTTGTGGTGGGTTTCCTTCCTCACCACCTCCACCCCAAGCTTATTGTCTCTCACCCTTTAACAATTTTGTGGGTATAGTTCTTTGACAAAGTAATGTTTGTTTTGGTTTGGTTTTTTAATATCTAACTTGGATTAGTATCTCATTTTTCCTGAAATCCCTGACACAAATTTTGAGATAGTAGAATAATCCCATCTAATAAGCCCTAGTGTTAATTCAAATTTCAACATTAAAAGGTCGTTTTTCATAAGACCCAAAACAATGTGAACAAAGAGGAGGGGCTAGTTTGGAGACCCAAAGCCCATCTGTAGGCAACTGGAAATCCCCTCACAGAAGGGTTACAAGGAAGGGATGAGTCAGCCAGGGTGCCGTATAGCACAGATGATACACACAACATTCTTCTAGTTCTTTTTTTTTTTTTTTTTTTTGGCATCACTGCTCTCGGTGGTGGGAGTAGGAGACCCAGCCCCACTGCTGGAATAGAACCTCCGTCCCAGTGGGCCGCAGTCCCGCGCACAACCACTATGCCACCGGGGCTCAGCCCATTCTTCTAGTTCTTTAATGCTCTGCCCCACCCCACCCCCTAATATCATGACCCAGTTCTACCTTACAAATCTGGCTAGACCAGAGCCATGTACACTGATACAGATAAGAGCTCTCAACACACAGAATCCAGGACAGATGAACCCCTCATGTGCAGGAGTGGGAATAATGGTACCATGAAGGTACAAGGAAGGTGGGAGGAGAAGGGAGGAAAAGGATAGCTGATCACAGTGATCCACGTATCACACACCCACACCCACCCATACACAAACACACACACACACACACACACACACACGAGGGTGGGGTACAACGGAAACATGGGCGAAAGGAGACAGTGGATGGTGTCAGATATGAAAACAATAACAATTTATAATTTATCAAGGGTTCGTGAGAATGGGAGAGGGGGCTAGAAAATGAGGAGCTGATACCAAGGGCACACATAGAAAGAAAATGTTTTGAAAAGGATGATGGCAACATATGTACAAATGTGCTTGACACAATGGATATACAGATTGTTATAGGGCTGTAAGAGCTCTCAGTAAAATGATTTTAAAAATAAATGAAGGAATTAAAAAGAAACCCGGAATTGATGAACCTACAGAGAGAGCAAGTGTTGAAGGGCTCCTGGGGAGGAGGTTACTGCGAGGATGGGCCAGAAAGGAGAGCTGATATCAAGGAGTTCAAGAAAGAAAAGAATATTTTGAAACTGATTATGGTAGCAATTGCATGATACTTTTTGATGTAATTGAACTATAGAATAATATATCCGTATTAGCTCAAAATAGAATGGTTTTGAAAAATACTTTTAAAGAATTATGGAAGAAAACATCATAAAAAAAGTCCTTTTTCTTTTTTTTAAAAAATCCTCATTTTTCATCTGTCACTATGCACTACGACCATAGGAGACCCTTCTCTTCCTCAGGGATGTTGATCTATTTCAGAATGTGGGAACTTTTGCCCCAAAACAAAGCTTAACAGGCAGGAGGGACAAAAAAAGATGCGCAAATGGAAACAGAGACAAAGAAAGAAGGAAGAGTGCTGCTACTGTGAGAGATTTCAAGTAATGTCATGGAACGAAATGTGGATAAATTGTTAAATGGGAAACTGATTTGCTCTTTGAACTTCTCACCCAAACCATGATAAGAAGCTCTTCAAGTATCAAGAACATCCATTATGCGTTGTGATATCTGATACACTCGTGTAACATATTATATTGCAAAGAACCCACAATAAGAATAAACAGCTCAGGACTGAGCCCCAGTGGCGTAAGTAGTTGAGTGCAGGACTGCGGCCCGCGGGCTTGGCGGTTCAAATCCAGGGGCAGCTCTCAGGAGCGGTACTGGGTAGCACCCACAGTCACCAGAGGCAGTGATGCTCACAAAAAAAAAAAAGAATAAACAGCTCAAATTCTAGCTGCATAACTCCTTCTGTGTGTGACCTTCAGCATAGTATGTACCTGTCTAAACAAATTTCCTTATATGCCTTCTTCATCAAATTGTTGTCATTGAAATTACATTCTCCTCTGTTAAATGACAATTAGTCATGGTAGATGCTACAGCTATCATTTTTGCTGTTCATTATTTGAACCTGAAAAGAATTTAACTATCCTTTTATTTCATGCATAGTTATGAAGCATATGAAGAAAGGAATGAAATTTTAATGAGTGCTAGGCATTTTCCACATAACATTTCAGTCCATACAAAGTCATGGACAGGAGATAAACAATGCTATTTAACAAATTGGAAAGCTGAGGCCTCCAAAAATATCATTGCCATCTAGTTTGTAGCACCCCTAAACAGCAGAGTAGAATTGCCCACATGAGCGTAAATCTTTAAAGGAATAGAAAGCCTACTATTTCCCCATAGGCCAGTTTGTAGGTTTGAACTTGGTAACCTTGCAGTTAGCAGTCCATTACCTATCCACTATGCACCTGGGTCCCTTAAACCAATTCTGCCTCATAACACCCCTATTTGGGGTTTCTTCAACTTTAAATCTTTATGGGAACGTTTCATATGGGAGAACCACAGAGTGACTGGTAGGTTTGAACATTGGCCCTTATGGTGAAGAGCCCACCCCTGACCTATAGCTCCACCAGGATACCTTATACAGTGGTTCTCCAGGGAGTAACAGGACAAAGCTGAGAAGTCAAGTACCAGGCTTTCTGTCCGATGACTGATCTAGTGCTTGTCAGTGTTCTCCCTGCCCAGATGTGCCAAAGAATCAAGAAGAGTGAGTACATAGGAGCGATGTCCTCGCAGCGGGAACTTCTTTTAGCATCTGAAAGTTAGTTTTCAAAAATGTTAATTTTGCACTCTATCTCTAATGAATGTTTCCCATTAAGCCTTTCCAGTAGAACTGATGACCCCGATTGAACCTGCGGCTTGCAGGCCCCATTGGAGGAACTTAGTGGCACACTCTCTCAGACTTGGGGTTTTTGTGGAAACTGAAGAGCTTTCAGCAGACATTGATTTGTTATCTCTCTTCATTCAAATGAAAGTGTAATATGAGGATTTAAAATACATTTCTATGAAACCTGCACCAGGGCTGACTCAATGGTTCTGTTTCAGATCTCCATTCCGGCTTTCTCAGTAACCCTAATAAAGAAAACCAAAACTGCCCTTCTGGTGCCAAATGCCCTGGTGATAGCGACTGTCACTGACAGGGTGAGTACATGCAGAGCAGCGACGTCCTGGCTTTGTTCTCCACGCCTCTTGCCAAGGGCCAGAACCCTGGACCATCAGTATCACCAGCATCCCTAAGAGTGAATTGAGAAATGCTGTCATAATGGAATGTCCCAGCTAGTTGACCTAATAATTATTTAGTGCCTCTAGTCTACCTCCTCGTCTGTGGCAAAATGCCTGTGGTTTTTTTTACTTATTTATTTTATACTGTAAAAGGGATAGGAGTTATTAAGAAAATTGAAGCTAAACATGGCAAAGCAATTTGCCCAATATCATCAAGTTAGTTGACATTCAAGTCAAAATTTGCAACCTGGTCTGTCTGATACCAAGCCACAAGATATTACCGCCTTTGAAAGGCATTACTTGCTTGCACATTACATAAAGTTTTCCCATTGGTGAATGAGAGGGATGGTGAAAAAACTAAAGGAAAACCAACAACAAAGCAAACCCACAGCCATGGAGTTGACTTTGACTCATAGGACTCGGAGTAACCCTACCCCCACCCCTACCCCAGAAACCAATTCTGGCTCCTACTGACCCAATCTATATTGAAGTTACATATGACTAAGGGTTTTTGTGACTGTAAATCCTTCTGAGAGAAGATGCCATAGTATTTCCCTCTTGGAGCAGCTGGTGGATTGGAACTGTCTCCCTTTTGGTGAGCAAAATGAAAATGCAAATTAAAGAATGGACTGTGCCTCATAGAGTGCACTAAACGATTCAGTTGGCATTGTCCTACATGAGTTATACTTTGCCCAGTAGTCAGCCAGTGAGTCAATCAAGTGGACACATCCTGATTCCTGAAAAAGTGAAAGGATGGGCTCAGATGTTCAATGCCTGCCTGCTACAGTTTGGGATCGAGTTTTCAAAGATACACTTTGACTTTGTAGTGTACTCTGAGCTTCAAAGCTCTGAAAACACAGAAACCAGAACCACAAAATGGCAAGTAATATGTGGTTATTATAGCCTTAAAACATGACTCCTTTAAGACTTCTTGGTAATTTTAAAATCTCTTGCCTTCTCCTATAATAATTATTACATGTTATAATTATTTAGGGGGAACGGAGGGGAAGAACAGTCTGAGTCATTTGAAAATGGAAAGATACAGACATGTACCTGGCTAAACTCTGAACCCTCTCTTACCAGCACCTCTCAGGCCGTGTCTCTAACTAATCAGTTCTGTTTGGCTTTTCAGTACATGTTTGTCTCCTTGCTCTCCCGAGATTCGACTTACAAGCTCCTGAAGTCTGTGTGTGGACACTTAGATGTGAGTATGGCATTTCTGGGCCTCCAATATTCACATTTTCTGACTTAGCAGTTTCTCTGCAATTTTTTTTTCATTTTATCCACTAATTTCAGATTACAAGTGTTGGTAACAGCCCCAATCCGTCTTCTGCTGAGAACAGTTTCCGGGCAGACCGCCCTTCTTCTCTGCCTCTGGTGAGTTGCCTGCATAACCACAGATACAACGGAAATTTCACTTCTCCTTACGTACAGAATGCAGGAGGAATGCAGGCACAGGTACAACACACATGCACAGACACAAAGAATAACACCCAGAAAACTCCAAATCCACTGCCTTCCTGTCAACTTCCCACTGGCAGTGATTGCTAGGAATATTCTCCAGAGGAGGAATATAGGACTATGCTATGTGAGACACAGTTAAAGGCACTGGGGCATTTCTGCCCTAGTAAAGTGGGAATAATAGGAAGCCAGCAGTGTTCTTCAAGCCTTGTCCTATGAAAGAACTTGATTGGAAACTGACTTAGGGAACTGTTGCTCGTGGAAGGTACCCGTAAGGTTTGGCTCTATTTGCAGTGGTGTTTAGAGTGATTCACAAATCCATTTGGGTGGAGTGGAGGACATGATTCATCTGTCCAATTATTCAGGATTCATGGCACTGTGTTCAAGGGACTGTGCTAGTGCATGCTGTATCAACCTCAGCAAAATTCAACACTAGCTCTAGCCTGCAAAGACATAAAGCTCCCCAGAGAATATGCGCAAACCCAGAAATAACTATAAAAGGAAAAAACTATACTGTCCAAGTGAAAGGTAGCCAGCACCCTTGATTCTCTGTGTTGATCTGCAGTCCATTTCCAGTGAGAAGTAGCTCTCCTGGTTTTTAAAAAGATTTATGCATGCAATATTATATGTTTGTGCAAGAGGGTCTTGGTCCTATTATTTAAGTGATTATTACTCAATGTTGAAAAATCTTTGATGAAATAGACCAAGCCCATAGTTTCAACATTTACCTAATTCGGCAACAACAAAAACAAAGAAAAATTTTTAAGCAATGAGATTTAAAACATATGTTTACACAAAACCTATGCTGGAATGTATATGGTAGCATTATTCATAATAGTCAACCAGTGTTAATAACCCTAATTTCTATCAATTGACAAAAGACAAACACTATATGATACGTTTATCCAATGGAATACAATGAAATACACGCTACAACATAGATGAACTTGGAAGCATTAGAAGAAAAAAGAAAGCACTTCCTCTTACCGTCATCTTTCCGTGCCACCATATGTGCACATGAACGTCCTGGGTAATGCCAAGAAGAGACACAGGTGCCAAGGTCTTATGAGGCCGTGCTCCAAAATCATTGTCTGTTTTCTCACTGTAATGAAGAAGCACGGCTACACGGACGAGTTTGAAATCACTGATGATCACAGAGCTGGGGAAATCATCGTGAACCTCGTGGGCAGATGAAACAAGTGTGGCGTGATCAGCCCTTGATTTGACGTACGGCTCAAAGATCTTGAAAAGTGGCCGAATAACCGGCCCCCGGCCCGCCAGTTTGGTTTCATCGTGTTGATGCCCTCCGCCAGCATCATGGACCATGAGGAAACCAGGCGAGAACACATGGGAGGGACAATCCTGGGCTTCTTTTTCTAGGGATGTAAAACATCACAACAAAGAAAAGGCTGAAGGGGGGGAGGAGGAAGGGAGAGGAGAAAGAGAAGGAGAAGAAGAAGTAAAAAGAACAAAAATGACTTAAAAGATTCATTCATTCATAGATTGTATGTTTCCATTTCTATAGAATGTCCAAAATAGGCCAATCCATAAAGACAGAGAGTAGATTAGCGATTGTCAGGCCTGGGAACGGGGAGAGGGCAGCGACTGCTGGTGGGTATGGAGCTTCTTTCTGTGTTAAGGAAATGTTCCAAAATCAGATATGAGTGAAGACTATACAACATTATGAATATGCTAAATATCATTGAATTATATATTTTAAAATGATTTCAATGGTGAGTCTTCTTTCTTTTTAAGTCCACCTTAAAATTCTAGCTTCAAATCTGGTCTCCGCTCAGCCAGTGATGTCCTCTAGCAAACCGTCACTGCTCTGACTCACTTGCTTCACCCAAGAACATGTCCTTCCCACAGCGTAGCTCTGAGGATGATCTGCAATACTATGTGGCCTATCTTCGCATGCTGCCTGGGAATGTGGCAGGCACTTAATAAATTCCTATTATGTGGAAGAGACTTTAATTTTTCCTGCCCCTATCAATTCTTGACTGAAATTGACATGACTGTAGAAATGACCAAGTGCCAGCTAGTTCAAGGGGATAGTGAGTCCTTTGTAAACAGGAGGGTCCTCTTCATTTGGGTCTCAAAGCACCTTCCCCAGGGCACTGTAAGAATGCTGCTGGGCCTGGTCCGTTCATAAGCAGTTTGAGGAGCCAGCAGCTTGCAAAGGGAAGCATCTCTGCCTTTCCCCCACTCCTTGAGCTCCTCCTTTTAAGTCAATATGATAATATTTTACTTTCTGTTGCTCTTGTTTGTGGGAATAAAAAGGCTAAAACTTCCCAAGTCTAATTGACTAGAGTCATTTTCCCTCTTCTGTTGTCGACTTTCATTAAAACTATCATCCTCTTTAGGAAGACTGTTCTCTCTGCATTTCCAAAGATTCATTAAGAGGTTTCCGTCCACTCTTCCCTGGTATTGCCAATAGCAGCGTTGTCTCATTAGAAAGTGTTAATGAGGTGTCTCCAGCTGTTCCATCAAAGCTGCATTCACCGGCATTCCAGTTTTTTCCTAGACTTTTGTTCTTGTAAACAAATTTCTCACAGTTGAAGAAATTCTAACTGCCCAGAAAGTCTCACATTCAGTATAAACACCTCTAATGCAACTTGTGAGAACCAGAACTCAATAGGACTGCCTTGTTTTTCCAGGTGTCATTAGTGTTCCATTTCTGATAGGGTACAATCTTACTGCCTTTCCTTTTGATCTAAAAAGGTTCCATTTGGTTCCATTTGATCCAAAGATCAAATGTCTTTGATCATTTTTTTGTTTTATTGACACATAATTCACATATCACATATGATATCATTTTAAATATATTTAAAAGATATGTACAATCACCACCACAATCAATTTTAGAACATTTTCTTCATTCTTACTCATTATAATTAGCTCCTCATTACCTACCAACCTTCCCTGCCATTCTGTAAGAAGCTATTAATCTAGTTACTGTCTTTATAGATTGACCAATTCTGGATTTCAGATAGAGAAAATCAAGAGGGAAAAAAATCCCCCCCAAAAAAAAAATCCCAACCACAGCCACAGCATAAAAATCACAGAAAAATGTCAATCTAAGAGATAGCAAAAGATATCAGCAACTAGAAGAAATTACAAATGGGTCAAAAGGAAAAATAAATGACAATCTGGCAGTTCTACCCTGTCCTATAGGACTTCCGTGAGTCAGAATCGAGTCCATGGCAGTGAGTTATTGGTTAAATATATCTCCAGCAATCTACTTTCCAGGGCACTCTGTGAGAGGGCAAGATGTCCACAGCCTTCACCAGTGGTCTGAGGGAATTCGATGGAGGACAAATCTGAGTGGACACACTCTCATCAAACGGATTTTGGGCTTTCACTGTCATCTAGCACCATCTGCAAACCAGATGCTCAGAAATTATTTCTCCTCCTGAGGTCTTGGAATTTTATTATTTACAATCCTTGGAGCACGTGAGCAAGTGCACTCCACAGGGGCGCACTTAGCCGATACCTCTTGCCACTTTTCTATAGCACATTTCAACGGAAAATATTTTTGCTTTCCTACTCTGACAAGTGTCCGCCTTACACCGCTTTCATCATTTTACTGTACAAAGTCATCAGTGGGGAGGAACCAAGTTATTGTCAATGCTGTCAGGTGCTGTTGAGTGGGCTCCGTACAACAGAATGAAACACTGCCCTGTCCTGCACTGTCCTCACAAGTGCTCTTACGTCGGGGCCCGTTGTTGCAGTCAGTATGTCCATCCGTCTCACTGAGTTCTTCTATTCTATGGATGCTCTGTCTACTGTACCAAGCATGCCCTTTTCCAGGGGCTGGGCTCTTCTGAGAACATGTCGAACAAACCCACTAGCATCGCATCATTCTTTCCTGCACCTTACGGGTCCGGATGCTCTCTGACTCTCTACTATGGGGTAATTGGCCTCTTTTCACTCCACTCTCTCTCTCTCTTCAGGATTTCAATGATGAATTCTCAGATTTGGATGGAGTGTTTCAGCAAAGAAGGAAAGACATGGAAGGATACAGCAGTTCTGGCTCTCAGACTCCTGAATCGGAGAACTCTCGAGGTCTGGAAAACATTGTGTTTTGACTAAAACTGAATCCCCCACAAAACATCCCCACCCTATCCCTTTTAAAGCAACTAAACGTAACAAATGAAAAACCTATCTAATTAATTACCATTTGGGAAAGAAAATTGCAGACAATAGTTTGAATGCTCAAGATTAAGGAGTTACTTATGCGGTAACAATCCATTTCTCTTTATATATGTTTAACAGCTGTCTCTTAAATATTAAAGTGGTTGGGAGAAAAAAAATATATATATATACATATCCTTACTTTTTATGTAATGAGTAATGAGATAAATTGTTATGTTAAATCACCCTTGTAAATCAATGAGGTTCAGACTGACCTTATATTATTTATCACTTATGTGCTTGAGCATTGCTTTTCAACACCTGACCCCTGCAATCAATTTTAAAAAATACTTATTTCTATGGTCAGGCATTACAACATATTAAAGAATTGATTTGGTTTGAGGTTAGCTCGATATTTGAGGGGAAGGCTGACCTAGCCCTGTTTTGCCCTCGTAGATTATCATTTGACAGAGTCCCAGACGGTTCCCAAAGGAGAAACAAAACCAGCTCGAACAGATACCCATGTGAACAGAATGCCCGAAGGAAAAGCAAAGAATCTAACTCTACCTGGTAAGGAACTGGAACTTTTTGGTGGTGTTGTTTTGTTTTATTATTTTTGGATATGTGTTTGTAAACTTTTATGGATCCTGATCCTTCAGTATATGTTTGCCTTACCGTCTTAGGTTCTTGCAAATTAATGTATTTATTCATTCAGCAAACAGTATCCCACCCCTAATGTTGGGGATGCAAAAGTGGATAGCCTTCGTGAGAGTGACTTTCTTGTTTGTATGCTGCGTTAAGCTGGATTGACTAAAGAAACAAATCCAGGGACACTCATACATGTGTAAGAAAGAGTTTTATATCAAGAAGTAATTATAAATCAAGAAAACATTCAGGCCGGTCAGACTCAAGTCCACAAGTAAGTCCCTTTTGAGACTCACAGAGTCACAAGCAATGAGGCAGAATGCAGGAAGATCACAGGTTAGAGGTGCAAAGTTGGGTGGATTCACTGGTGGTGGTGACTTCCCAGGACTCTGGTAGCAATCAGGGTCAGTGAACAGGAAGGTGAAGGCAGAGAAAGGAGCGTTTGCAGAGCCCTATTATAAAAGGGTCATACCACAGGGAGGCACCATCAGGCTGAGACCTTATTGATAAGTTAAACACCATCCCTAAACTCAAGTTGACATTGAAATTATGTAGTTACCACAAATACTCTGAGATTATAATTCAAAAGTTACAGGCAAAACTCAAGAGTATTGAACTGTTTCCTATTTCCTAAGTATTCTAATACTTGGTCATCAGTTATGATAATATGAGAACAAGAATGGTGCCTATATAGTTCACCATTGAATCCAGCACACTGCTGGGCACAAAGGAGATTCTCAGTAAATGTTTACTCAGTGAATCGAGAAGGAATTATCACTGTGGCTCACTGGAAGCTTTCAGTTAATGCTTCTAATTTTTCTTACCTGGGATAAGTCTCTCTCAAGGGTCTCTTCTTTATAAGAATACTATTGGGTGAACAGGTGTGTTGTGATTTTAAAACTGTCTCTGTTTGTACACCCAACAGGTCAGTCAGAAAACATTGGAATATTACACAAAGTAAAGTCTCCGAAATGTCTGCCTCTCCACCATATTCTTATAGTTTATGCTGTTGTGTAAGTACATGAATTGACTTGTGTGGCTTGTGCGATTCGGTTCTCTTAAAGGAGTAAATGTTGCCAAGGGACATGGCAAATCTCACATGTCTCTAATAGATTCACATAGTTCCTGTGACAGTTCTTGCCTCCCACTTGGGAACTTCACTTTGAAAGCATAGGTTACCTTTTCCTATTCATGCACATCCCCACCCCACCCTTGTCTAAGATGGCAGTCAGACATGAGGATGGATGTGTTAGTCTGGGTAGACTAGAGGAACAAATTTCACAGACACGCATATAGATATAAGGAAAATCTTTATATACAAGAGGGACAGGACATTGATCCCAGTCTAGTTCAAAATCGTAAGTCCGATATTAACCCATATGCCCGAAATCAGTCTATCAAGTCTCCTTCCAACTCACGAAGTCACAGGTCAGTGGGTGCAGAATCCCGGCGCTGGCAGGGTCTCCACATGGCTCCTCACTACCAGGGCTCAGGGTCCATCAACAACAGAAGCAACTCATCGCTGGCAGAGGTCTCCATGTGGCCGCCCCAACTTCAGAGGTCTGGTTCCATGAGGGCAAAGCCGTGTGACCTCTCCGCTGCCTCCTCCAGCTTCTTGGACGCTGCCATCTTGTCTTGTCTGTGATTTATCGTCTCTGAGACTCCCCACAACTGGGGAAGATGGCTTCTCATCTTCATGAGGGAACTATCGGGAGATTTCCCAGAAGTCTCAAGAGAAAACCATGCCCACATAGAGGCCTCATTGGCTACTCAATGGCTATCTCCAGATTAACAGGCTAAACCCCACCCCTACATTTCAATCATAAAACTAACATAAGCACATGACTGCCACAGTGGAAAAGGAAACTGATGAAGCCAGATCCCGCAGAAGTTCTAAATTGATACTGTTAGTTTGGAAATAGCACTGTGAATTATGAGACATTTTTTTCCTTTTTACTTCTTTTTCTGCCTATCCCGTGCCTCTTGGACTGAGAGAGGTCATAAATTTAAAATGTCATACCTTTTCCTGAGAACTTGGGCACTGATTTGTTAAACTTCCTCATCAACTTCTCATCTCTTCTTTTGAAAATAGCCTGACCCGGTTCCGAGCTGTTGCTAACAACCAAGAAACATAGTCCCACTTTCCAAACAAAACAGGATGTTGTCGAGTTGGGAGAGAACCAGGCTGAGCACAGTGGCAGAGGCAGCCCCCGACAGAAGAAATACCAACTTGGTATTCAAACTTGGGGCTGACCTTGAACGATCCTATTAGAAGGACCGTTATTTGTAAAACGGAAGGATTGGGGCTAGAGGATTTTGTCCCCTCCTAGCTTGAAGGTTTTGTAACAGCAAGTTTTGAAACAAGACCTTTTGAAATTCAAGTGATTTAGAAGATGCCTTGCTTCCTAGGCACAACATTGGCTCTGAGTTTATTTTATTAACATGCTGAGACAGTCTTCTCTTTTATCCCCGTCCAGTGTCTGTGCACTCATCATCTCGACCTTCTACATGAGATATAGAATTAACACTCTGGAAGAGCAGCTGGGATCACTAACCTCCATTGTGAACACCCAGGATACCGAGTAAGACAATCTCTCTGGTGCTATCATTTCCCTCCTACACAAATGAGTGTGACTTGACCTGAATTCAGCGTGATTCTTAGCAAACAGTCCTTGAGGTCCTGTGTGAGACATTTTGTGAAGGATCTCTGCAGAGAGTGAAAGATGGGAGGATCCAGGAAAAGAACGATGTGACCCTGCCCTGCCCAATTCTTGTGTTGCTGATGTGTTGCCAATAATAGGGGAAGAAGCAGGCTTGAATTGTATGACCTTGCTCGGCTATCCTAAGACTTAGCCGTGACCTTTTATGAAAATATACATGTTTACCATAGGAAAATGGCACTTTGTAAAGACATTCACTGAAAAGAGATTCCAGCAACTCCACATGTTGTATCATTTTTCATTATTTATTTGCAAAATAATTGACTCCTATAAAATTCTCATAACTAGTAATTTATTGGTTGTGCCCATGAAGATGTTTCATGATAGTTATTTTCTTAATAATCTTTTGATACACTTTATTTTTCAGCAAAACATTTATATGTAATTGATGTACCCTATGCAAATGATAGACTTCCATTACCCATGTATCAGTATTGATTCATCAATTGTAACAAATGCACAGTAGCCATTTTTAAATTTCATTTCTTAGAGTATGTACTTTTTTTTAGAGTATGTACTTTTAGAAAAACAATTGTGTTAACATTAAAAGTAAAGCGCAACAATGTCTAAAATATCTGAAATAAAAAAATCTATTCAAACATGAGCGCTTTCCTTTAAATCCACTTAGATAAAGATTTGGACATATTGTCTAAAAATTGAAACAAAATAAATTGTCCCACATGAGAAAGCATACTTTTATCCCAGATCCTAAAAATAAAGATATTTCTTTGCACAGTATCTCTCATGTGTTATAAATTATATTGGAATGGATACATACACACAAGAATGCATAACATCTTGCCTCATTATAATATACTTCATGATAACTGTGTAAAATAGCTACTATTATATTCTACAACTGAAAGAAACTGAGGCTCAGAGAAGTCATTATTGCAATGTCTTATAGCTTGCAGACTCAAGATTCAAATGCAGATCCATGTGACTACAAAGACCTGGACTTCCCAGTTTTCCAGTGTTTCTCAAACTTGTGTGTGCATGATAGCCACTTGGAGAGCTGTGAAAACAGATTACAGGGCCCCAGAGTCTCAATTTTTGATTTAGTAGATCTGAGGTGCATTTCTATCAAGTTCCAAGGTGATAATTGATGGTGCTTTACTGAAGACCACACTTTGAGAGACACTGTAATACCTTTTATGTTAGGTTCTCTAGAGATACAAAACCAGTGGTGGGTGGGTAGGTAGGTAAATAGATGATGATGATGATTGATGATAGATAGATAGATAGATAGATAGATAGATAGATAGATAGATGATAGATAGATAGATATACACACTCATACATAAAGAGATAAATATATATCAATAAAACTGAACCCCGGTGGCATAGTGGTTGTGCATAGGACTGCAGCCCACTGGGCTGGCAGTTCAAATCCAGCAGCAGCTCTCCAGAAGCAAGACTGGGCCTCCTACTTCCACCAGAGGGCAGTGATGCATATATATATTTATATATATAATATATATTTCAAGAAAATGGCTTACACAGTTGGAGAAGCAGATAAGTCTAGACCAGACTGAAACCCATAGCTCAGGGAAAATGACAAAAAACACGATTTCCAAAATCCCTTACTCTCATACAAAAGGCCAAACACATACACCCCCCACCACCACCACCACTCCAGAAGGTGTCATCAAGCTACCACTTGATTGGCAGGTTTGTCTCCACCGTAGCTACAAGGGTTTACGTGACATAAAATCATCCAACTAACACAATCTTTTGGGTTCTAAGTCAAAGGAAATTATATTTATAGAAAATTTTTGAAGAAACAACTGCAGAAACTTCACACTCAACAGAATATTGATAAGTTAAATTAAAATTTCCCTAAAATGTTCTGAAGATTTTTGTGTAATGATGGATCCTGGGAGGAGGGAGGGTGGTGGGGAAATCTGTATATGATAGAGAAGAGCAATAATTTTTGTAAATGTGTGCTACGGTGGGGAAAGAGAGGATGGTAATGGTCAGTAAAAAGCGTCTCAGGAACCATGTGCTTCAGAATAATTGTACAATTTTTGTTTGGAAGCCTATCTGCCAACACGCTCACCTAAATAAAAATAGCTTAAGGATGATCACTTAAGAGCTAGTCCTCTTCGAGAGCAAAGTGAGCGAAGGGAAATGTCAACAGGGTAAGACATGACAAGTTAAAAATAATGTATAAATTATCAAGAGTTTGGGAGGCTGGGTGACTGAGGGAGGGGGAAAATGAGGAGCTAATACCAAGGGCTCAAGTAGAAAGAAAATGTCTTGAGAACCATGATGGCAACAAATGCACAAATGTGCTTGACACAATGGATGGATGAAAGGATTGTGGTAATAGTTGTATAGGTCCTCAATAAAATGATTTTCTAAAAAAAGAACTAGTCCCCTTAACCTTGAACCTGTAGTGTGTGGATTACCCACCGAGCTCTCTGGTGCTAACAAATGAACTGTCAACTGTCTTCTGGTACAAGCTGATTTTCTGTCAAATACATTTTAAACGTGTTCCATCTGCCTCTTCCTTTGCACCCACCACCCCCTGCCCCTGCCCGTGATAATTTCTTTCTTTGTTTTTCACAGACAGACAGCACCATCTGGCCTGGGGTCACAAGTGCAGTTAAATGTGGAAGTCCTTTGCCAAGAGCTTACAACCAACATCATGAAATTGGAAAAGGTGATTGATGGGTTCCCTGTGCATGGAGATAATAGCAGCAATGCCTAACCTTTGCCCGAGGTCAAGGCTTGCACACTAGAATGCCTGTGGTGTGCTGATGGCAACCTAAATGTTCCAGATAGAGGGTTATATAATAAATATCATGTTAGATGCCACCACGTTGGTCCCTAACTCCTGACTAGCCCATCTACAATGAGCTTGGCCCCTGTGTGATCCATAGGGATTTCGTTGGCTGAACTTTGGAAGGAGACTCTCTGGCTTTTCTTCCTAGTCTTCTTTAGGAAGGAAACTCAGTTAAACTTGGTCCGTATTAGAATGACATTCGAGCTTCCACTCATCGATGGTGACTGCACTCGGTGGGGAATCAAACCCAAGAGTTTCACAAGGAAGGCATGAATTCTTCGTCTTCTAAGAAACAGGTTTTTTTTTTTTCCACCAAGAACTAGGTTTTGGGCTGAGCCCCGGTGGCGTAGTGGTTGTGCGTGGGACTGCGGCCCACTGGGATGGAGGTTCAATTCCGGCTCCCAGGAGCAAAGGCTGGGCCTCCTACTCCCACCACCTGAGGGCAGTGATGCCTTAAAAAATATATAAAAAAAAGAACTAGGTTTTAATCTCACTTCGTTGGCATAGATGTTCTGGTTGGTCACTCTTTCCTTTCTTAATTAGAAATATCAAGGTCCCTAGTGGCAGAAAGCCAAACTCTGGGGCTCAGTGCTGGGAGACAAAAGGGAGTGGATTCGAGCCCACTGACCCAACCAGTCCTCACTCAACTCAGGCTGATTTTTGCCATACATAAAATTTGGCATGCAATCTTCATTACATGTATGCCATGTAAATGGCATTGTTTCTATCTGGTAAGAGAATCAAAGTTACCTTGCTCACCATGGCACTACTAAAAGTTGGACCTGAAGTTTGACTCAAGTCTGACTCCATACCATGTTTCCCTGAAAATAAGACAGGGTCTTATAGTTATTTTTCCTCATCAATACACCTTCGGGCTTATTTTCAGGGAATGTGTTATTTTTTTAGACATGGTACAACAATCTACATTTATTCAACTCTAGTTACATCATCTTCTTCTGGATCATCATCATAACTCTCCAAACCCTGACTTCCATCCTGAAGCTTTCCCCAGTCCCCTGATGTTTGTGGGGAATGAGAGAGGCCCACAGACCGTGACTGGTTGATGCTGGGGGCGAGAGGCCCACGGTGCTGAGTCACATGGCAGCTCCAGCTGTCCTTCTTCCCTCTGGGGACACACAGTCCCTACAGAAGAGCATCCGCTCCTCACTTCCCTGGGGCGACCTCCCCGCAAAGTCTTGGCTGGCAGCACGCACAGGATGGCCGGGCCCTGACAGGGGAGCCCACTTTGTGGGTGGGGCTGCCGCACCTCTCCAGACACGTCTGGGACGGCTGCTGTCACGATGGGGCAGATGAGAAGGGCTGCCTGTCTTCATCCCCGCTGCTCAGTCATGAAATGCATGGGTTGTGCAGAGACGCTGCGTAGTCACGCGCATCACTAGGTCTTATTTTCGGGGTAGGGCTTCTAGAACGCAAATGTTTAGAAATCCTACTAGGGCTTATTTTAGGGGTAGGTCTTATTTTGGAGGAAAGATGGTAGCTGTCCTCGGACGCCCTCTGAGTGACTACTTCCCAGAATCCAATCATACTCCTTGTGAATAAGAGTACTGATGCACCTTGACTTCTGAGAGGCTCTTCTGACCTGGCACTTTGGCAGGCTTATCCTCACCCTGGTTGGTGTCACTTTGAAATGGTCGATTGAGAGTCAAGAAGGTAAAGGAGATAGCGAGCCATAAAGGTCCCAAAAGTTACCCTGCAGGAGCATGTCTTAGTTTCCTCTCCTTTCAAAGTCTGTACCTTCAAGGTTGACAAAGACTTTGTGGTTACCGTACTCCTTAAGGCAAAGTGTCGTGAATCATCTGTGCAGTTGGAACTGCTACTACAAAGTCCCAGAACTAGGTAGCTTGACCTTAGAGTACAAAGCCTGCTGTTGCCAACGGCCAGTGTGCTCAGGTGCTGCTAGCAAGGTGGAAATCTGAGTCCACCTGGAGGTGTAGGAAGAAATCCCTGTGGATCAGCTTCCCAGAAAGCAGTCATTAAAAGCCCCTGTGGAGCAGAGCTTGATCCTAGCACACATGGGATTGCCATCGTGAGTCAAAATCGGCTCCATCGTGAGTCAAAATCGGCTCCGCTGGCAGCAGAACATAATAGTATAGTTGAACTGGGAAGGCACATGAAATACAAATAAGTACAGTTATTTTGGTCTTGCCGTAGTAAGTGCTATCTGGCATCTTACTGAGATGAAATATTGAGAACCAAAGTATTCTCAAATTTTGGTTCTAAACCAAGTCATGAAGGAATCCATATTGAATGTCGTGTCTATGGGCAAACTTGAAACCCTTTTCTATTTTAAATTTTAAATCAACTTAAAGAAAGTAGGTGTTCACTGCAAGAATCTTTGTCTGTGTTTTATGAGATGCTTACAACTCTTTGGCTGTCCTGCTAACCTCCAGAATGGGTTGGTGTTAATTTTCAAATCTGTTCGTCTAACTCACCAGTAGCAACCTTGAGTTGAAAGCACATGACTGCCTTCTTCTTGGGTTACATCCCATACTTCCAGCAAACCTAGCCCCAACTGACAGACAGGTGGTGGCTGCTCTTGATGTACAATGGCTAGGGATCAAAGCAGGACATCGCATATTCTAAGGAAGGAACAGAAAACAGAAGGGCTTATTCAGAACAGCCAGACAGCTGGACAAGTCTTATGCACAGTTTGACAGAGCTCAGCTGCTCTGCAAGAACAGGCTGTGGTACCAGTGGAGACCCCCTTCATCCCAGATTGGGATCAATTAAAGAATGAACTGCCAAGATGCATCTGCAGAAGCTCTGAAAAGTTGTGAGTTGCACATATCCTCATAATCTCCAGTATGTTCGGGTCTGTCGTTACAACTACATTGCCTGTCTTTCTTACTCTCTCATGACTCTCACTGGCTCCCCTCTCACCAAATGTGATTGCTCCCCCTGGATGATGCTTCTAAGGCAAACTAGCCAGACAGGGCAGTCAGGTTTGTTTGTTTATTTTCAACTGATCCCCCCAAACTTAATCTATTTCCCTTTTTTTTTTTTTTGGGGGGGGGGGGATCACTGCTCTCCGGTGGTGGGAGTAGGAGGCCCAGCCCCACTGCTGGAATTGAACCTCTGTCCCAGTGGGCCACAGTCCCGCGCACAACCACTGCGCCACCGGGGCTCAGCCCCTATCTTCCTTTTTTAAAAAAATGTTTATTTGCACTTAATCCACACATCATGTAATTCACTGTTTCAATTGTATGTGGAAGATTGTACAATCGAGGCATAATTTGAGACATATTCTTGGTTTTTTTGTGCTCGTGGTTATTAGCCTCCCGTTTCCCTACAACCTCCCCTGCCATATGCCCCCCCAAAAACCAAACAAACAAACAAAAAATTAATCTCATTACTGTTTACCTACGCTGGATTTTATATGCAGAGAAACATACCCAAAAAATCTAACAATAATTACAAAGTTAAGCAGAAAAACCTCCATCAAAAAGAAAGTTAGAAAATATTAAAAACTAAAGCAAACTTAGCTTCATCAAAATGGAGAGCAAGTGATAAGATGTTAATTTTTAACCTAACTACACCTTCAGTGATCCACTTTCCGATGCACTCTGCATTGCTCTGAAGGCTATTCAGACCACTGGGGTATGAAGAGAGGGGATCCACCAGAGACTTGCTCCACATAGATTTCCTCCTCGCTTTATTTGGTTTTTTACAAAACTAAAACAAACAAATAAACAACAGTATGCTGTTGAGAAAGGGGATTGGAACAGAGACCCAAAACCCATCTGTAGACAATGGGACATCCCCGCACAAAGGGGTCACAGGGAAGGCATGAATCAATTGGTACAGCACTGATGAAACACACAATACTCTGGCTCCTTGAGGGTTCCTCACCCCCTACTGTGATGACTCCAGCATTGCCTTTTCCTGCGGGATAGACTGGAGCATCTGCACACGTACAGATAAGCATTCCGGGGACAGGATTGGGATTAGCAATACCAGAATAATAGGGGGAAGGTGCAGAGAGGAGGAGGGGAAGGGGGTAACTGATCACAATGATCCACACATAAACACACGCACACAAACACACACACACACACACACACACACACACCTCCAGGGGGAACAACAGAACAACAGAAACTGTGGGGCAAGGGAGACAATGGTCAGTGTAATATATAAAAATATAATAATTTATAATTTATCAAGGGGCCATGAAGGGGGGGGGGGGGGGCTGGTACCAAGGACTCAATAGAAAGTAATTGTCATAAAATTATGATGCCAATATATGTACAAATATGCTTGATACAATTGATGTATGGATTGTTATAAGAGCTGGAAGAGCCCCTAATAAAATGATCTTTTAATAAAAATTTCAAAAGCCTAAATAAAATGAGTCAGGGGCTGAGCCCCGGTGGCCTAGTGGTTGAGTGCAGGACTGCGGCCCACTGGCTTCGCAGTTTAAATCCAACAGCAGCAAGGCTGGGTAGCTCCCACAACCACCAGATGGCAGTGATGCCAAATAATAATAGTAACAAAATGAGTCAAAAGGGAACTAAAATGAAAAGATAATACATTTCAAACTAACGCTATCTACAATAAGTGACCTTACAAAGCGCTCTCTGGCTGATAGCAAGACTGTGCACATCCCTGGACTACGTCCATAGATGGAGTTACCTGAGGCTTAATCTATGTGTGGATACTGCAAAGAGACATGAGGCTTCCCCTCTCATCCATAGCCTTCTGCAAACCAGGTGTTCACAATTTCAGCTCTAGTTTCACCCCAACGGAGGTCAAAGTGGTTTTTTAAAGGTACGTATAGAGGTATAGAGATACATGCTTCATGAACATGAGGCAGTGGACATTTCTGTTGGTAGGAAAATGCGTAAGAGCATCATCCCATTGGGAAAATTTGCCTAACGATACTTATATAGAACCCCAGGAGGAGAGCATTCCTGGACACTTTTGATGAAGTTTCTTCCAGCCCTTGGTAATCGAGACCAAGTGCTATAAAATGCTGTGACTTTAGACTCTGTTCTTTGGTGATGCACAACATCCTTCATAGGCCACCCCAGAAAGACCCAATGTGGACACTTCACAAAGTGAACTGGGCTTTGCCTCAAAGGGGATAGGACGGATAGCCATTAGACTGTGGTCCAGACTCTTGCTTTGAGGGTGCCCTGTGGATGATGAATAGCATACACTAGCTAGTTTAATGTCCACTGTACTCTATTATGATGTGTATTAAACTGGTATACATGGTTCTGCCCCTGTCAATGAACATTACTGAAAGTTTCACCCTATCACCAACCCCCTTTTTTTATTTAATCACATCCAGTCACTTTAGAAGTTCATCTGTACAAGTTAGCCATTCAATCTTGTGGTTCATAGCCAGCCTGTACTCGTATAATTTGCTTTTCCTAACTGTGTTTTAAATTCCATACCATTGACTAAATTAATAACACTATCAATAGAATTATTTCCACCACAGAGAGATGATTGATAATGTTTTCTGACATAAAATGACAATAATGTCTCTAAGGCAAATGAGATACATATAAACCGTAGATACATGAATGTATTTTGGGTTTCCACTTAATTCTAGCCCCAATCTTAGAACAATGAGCTCTTCTGACATGGCCTGTTTGATGGTCACCCTCATGAACATATGGGTGTTATAGCAAAGTGTGAAGAAAAACCTAGATGGTGCTCAGCTATCCAGAATAGCAGGGTCTTAAAGGTTTGTCTTCAAGCAAGCAATCATCTAAGCAAGGCATCAACTAAGTCTACATGGAAGAAATACAGCAGCCATTGTGATCCATATATTATTTATGTTATAAATAATATAATCCAAACCCTGACTAATTTTCAGAATTAGGTCACCAGACCTTTTCCCCTAATGTGTCATAATCGGAAAGTTCTTCTGAAACCTATGAACTGTCGCTGACCTTGCTGGTATTAAAAGCACCAATGGAATAGGTTCCAGCTGCACATCAGCCTGCAAGCCATCATAGTATAACAAACGGACAGGAGGGTGACTGATGGTCACAGTACTTGCTAGGTGCTATGAGATGGAATCAACTTGATGGCAGTGGCTGTGGGAACTTTTTCTCCAAGGCAGGACAGATTAATTACAAGTATTGCAATTAAGTTGCTATTATTGGTTCCTGTTGGGTGGGTTTCAAGTTCAACTCATAGGCCATCGCAAATTATGTATGTAATTCTAAACCATTTTATTTACTAATAGGAGCTTCTCTTTCATTCTTTCCAGATACAAAGCAATTTACAAAAGCTACTTGAGAATGGGGACTGAACAACCTTGTTGCTTAGGCCAACACATTACCTCACACTTCCCTTTGAAGAAGGTGCTTCCTGAGGTTTTATGGTGGCGTGCCCCCTGCTGGTCAGAGGAGCTCATGAGCAGGACTCCAAAGCCACATTTGTACTTGGAGGTCTCTGGCTCAGGAAGAGGGGGAAGAAGAATCTTGGTTCCTGTGCAATAAATGTTGACCTTCACGCCGAAGACCCTGCTGCTGCCCGAAGATTGCAATTTCCTGGAAGTGTTCCGGAAAGCCCCAGGGGATTATCATGGGCGATTATGGCTCAGCAATAGCAGAGAAGGTGACAACATACGTCTTCCACTCCATGCCCTTTGGGTCTTTGCTCCCTTTTTTTTCCTTCCCTGGAGCCTTGATGGCTCTGGGGATTAAGGGCTGGGCAGCTAACCACAGCTCAGAGTGGTTCCAACCCACCGGTGGCTCCTGAGAGAGAGACGAGGCCATCTGTTCCCAGAACAAGGTGCAGTCTCAGAAGCCCCCTAGAACAGCGCCACTCTGTCCTGCTGTGTCGCTACGAGCTGGAAGGGATGCAATGGCAGAGGCGTGGGTTTGGAGGTTTCCCTCCCCTCAGTATCCCTCATAACTAACCTTCAGATTAAGGGGCATTTCATACACCTTTTAAGGTCCTTTAAAGGAAACGCTGTAGGTGACTAATGGGCAGGCTTGCTTCCAACAAATAACTTCTACCGTTTCTTCCTCCACCTGCTGTTATTTTCTGGTTTAACTTGTCTCTGTATCTAAATTTCAGAATTCATGACTGGCAAAAATATCAGTAAATTAAAATATCCCCATTTGGTTTGGTTTCGTCCTTGTCCTGAAACTATGAAGAGGGATTCTCACCCGCCCCCGGTCAGGAATCTGTGACTCAGGGCACTGAAATACGGAATTAAATTTATGTTGAAACCAAAACTAATCTGTACACCAAAAAAGCATCATGGTGATTTAATAAAGGATGAAGAACACTGATTTTTAAAAGATTATAGGTGGGCTATGTCAGCAGTTTTAAAACAGGCTGTCAATATTGAACGCTGAAATCCATTTCAGCACAATGATAAGCATGTTTCTCTCCTTTGTTGCCTAAAATAAAGATATAAGTGGTGGTTTGCTAATTTCTATTTACCACTTGGGTTTTTATTAATCTATAAGTCTAAAAGGATATCCCATTTTTCTATCCGCAATGCAATTTGTGATCATTTCTATGAAATGTATTTTGTTTAATCAGATAAGCTAATAAGTGAGTTGGATACAATATTTTTACTTTTTAGCCTACTGGGCAGACACTGTGCCTGGTGCACCACTAGCTTTTAATAAATGCTCATTGGATAAAATTCCCTGCTAACCCTGTGTTTTGTCAGTTTGTGATTCTTTTGAACGGTGTGTGTAGTTCTTTTCATGATGATGCAGCACCTGCACTCGACTCCTTCTCACTCACTTCATCCTGCTCTCCACCGTAGATGCCCTTCACAGCTCAGGAACGATGGAGCCTCTTCAGATAGAATGGTACAATGAAAATAAAGTGAACTTTGAAATCAGAAAGACAATGTTTGCTTCTCTGGCCCATGTTTATGTTACGGTTCTCAAGAGAAACAAAACCAGGACACTAATAATTTTATAGAGATCTATCTAAATAGATAAGTATCTAACATAAGAAATAGTTAATTATCAACAAAGCAGTATGAATGGCTAGGTGCCACTCACTTGTGTGAGACAGCTAGTATACTGGCAGTCCTTCAAGTCTTGAGAGCCGCTGAGTAGTCTTCCATAGAGCAATTCAGGCTATCCAGCCACAAGCAGCAAACAGCAAGGTAGGTCACCAACAGCCAGCCAGATGACATGTTCCAACAGTTCCCAGCTCAAGAGATGTATAACCCAATCGTGTGGCAAAGCAGGGCTTGAAGGAACCTCAACTTTCAGTGACACAGTCCACAGAATAATGTCACTTGCAAATGGAGGCACGGAACAAGCAAGGCAATCGCTGCACCGTGTTCCGAAGATCCAAGAACAAGAGAGAGAAAGGCGAGGCCCACTAGGCCATTTATCTCTCTGCCCTTCAATTAATCTCACACGTGTTCATTGGTCATGTTGGCACAGTAAACCTGCCTATCACAGTGTTGTACAAGGTATGTGATCTTAAGCAAGATATTTGGACACACACACCCCTTCCCTGAAAGTATCTAAAAACATGTCAATGTAAGGGTTCAATGTTTCAAAAGCACATAACCATGCCAGGTAAGGATTATCGTCGTGTTAACAGGTGCCATATTCTGAAACATTTTCATGTGTGTCATTCAAAATTTTTTTTAAATATGGAACGCTTCCTGAATTTGCATGTCATCCTGTGCAGGGGCCCTGCTAATCTTCTCTGTATTGTTCCAATTTTAGTATCTGTGCTGCCGAAGCGAGCACTGTCATTCAAATTTTTAAAGTTTTGTATCAATGCTTGATATTGAAAGCCCATTAGCAAGCAGCTCAAGATAGGGTCAACCACCTCTGGAGAACAAATTTTATAAATATATAAAGAATTTCTTTAAAATTTTTCATTTCCTGAATTAGTAGTCTGATCCTAGGAATTTATACTACAGCAATAATCAGACATGACCAAGGATTTATATGCCATAATCTTTGGTACTACATATACTTGACATATGTAGCATAAATGCCAAAACCAATTAGCTATGAGATTGTATGAAAACCAGATATTAAGAGAATCCGGATATTAGATAGGATAACTGTCCGATGCTACAGCTAGCTAGAAGCATTTCAGATGAGGTCGGGCGTATTCAGGGTGGTATGGTCGTAGACTAGAAACATTTTCAAAGAACATGGGGACATAGAATTAAATTATATATATGAGAGTGAGTCAAAAAGAATGCCACAAAATCAAAGACATCTGAATTAAACAGAAAGAACAAGCACGAAGCTACTGTTTCTCAATATCTCCTTTGCCTAGGTCTGTGCACTTGTGCAGACAGTGTTCGCATTGACGACCGTTCCCCAAAGAACTCAACACCCTTCCAGGGACTCTGCATCAAAGTGGCAGCTTGGGCCTCCTGGATGGACTCAATTCTTGTTCTTCTTACATGTTCTTAGAATGTTGGAAACACAAGGAAATCTGAAGCAGCACGATCAGGGATATTGGGGTGCATAGGATAAGGTTTCCCAATGAAATTCTCCTGAGTCCAGCCTTGAAAAACAGTGCTGCATGCACCATTAGTTCTTAATAAATGTCCACTGATTAAAATGCTCTGCCAAGACTGCATTTTCTAAGTTTGTGGTTCTTTTACTTACATTGCTGTGCGTGGGAAACATTCATTGACATACTTTCCTGGCCTTTTTCTCACCATTTTAAATTTCTTTAAAATGTTTCCCTAACAAATTCCCATATTCATCCTGTGTCCTTCAAGAATATCTATCAAGATTTTAAACTCCCAGAAAACACTTGCCATTAACATCTGTGCCCCCCTCTCTGTCTTGAATCGATGCAACCATGGAGACCCTGAAGCCACGTTTTTGTTTGGGCTTTTTTTCAAGACACCTCACTGCGACAAGGACACATGTATCAGAGAACTTGTCTTCTGCCTTCATTGATCACAGACAAGTTTAAGCAGGTTTTATTTGAAATAAACTATGCATGTTGTGAACCGGAACTCTAGTAATGGGCTCTTGCAGCTCTTATAACATTCTGTACATCAATTGTATCAAGCATCTTTGTGCATATGTTGCCATCATTTTCTAAACATACACTTTCTATTTGAGCCCTTGGAATTAGATCCTTTTTTGTCCCCTCTCTCTCCCAACTGTTTCTTTTTCAAACTGTATCGTAAATTAGGTGAAAGTTTGCAGAGATAATGTGTTTCTGTTCAATAATTTATTTGCCTTTTGCTTTGTTGCTTTGATTGCAATCACACAACATAATGTAATTTATCCACCTTCTTCATTGTGCTTCTTGTTTCCATTCCTCCTCCTTTCCTTGCCCATTAAAATTGTCTTGAAGTAAATGTTGATTGTTCTAAGAAGTCCTCACCTCCCTAATGTTACTGTCCCACTTACAGACCTGATTGGCTGAAAATAGAATCATGGTGATGAGTTCAGCTTCAGACCTAAAGATTGACCGAGGGTCATACTGTCAGGCTTCAACAGTTTCTATCTGATCAATAAGCCTGGTCTTTTTTTATTCCATTTTTGTTCCACATTTTGCTCCCACTCTATGTGATCTCTAATGTGATCCCTTTCAGAGCAGCCAGGCACTGTCTGGTACTTTTGATTCCAGGATCATGCTGGTATGTCCCATTCACCCATTGGCTAATTATTTCTATGAGTCTCTCATTGCATTCTTCTTTGCTCAAAAAAAAGGGGGAGGGCCATACCAATAGTTGATCTTTTAAGTCCTCGTTCAAATGGAGATACATTTTTGCTTACCCTCCTCTAATTATTTTTTTATAAAACAGTGACTACTTTCTGTGCATACATTTTCAGCAAGAACAGTTGTTCTTTCTGTTCATGTTTCTATCAGATTGGGTTAATTTACAAGATGCAGGGTGACTTTGCATGGGGATCGTATCTAATAACAGCCACCTCTCCTAGCACGGCTGGTGGTAGGACACCAAGGACTGTGCAGTCACCACTGCAGCTCTATGAAGGATACAGTGATCCAACGCTATTATTTCTAGGGTGAACTGCTTGCGGGCGTTTGACTTGATCTCTAGCTCCAGAGTCAAAAACTGGTGCTGGGGGAACAGAATGATGAAGTTCTGTTCATATGTCTGTGTATTTGCTTTAAAAAAAAAAGCAGAGGAAAACAAGGGTCTGAGAGATTTCATACCTCTTCTTCCGAGACAAGGAGCCTTGGTGGTTTTGTGGGACACATGTTGTGTAAATAGTTCAAATGCAACAGCCAATCCAAGGGGGAAAAATGAAACAGCTTCCAAAATTTTCACAGTTTTGGAATCCCAAAAGGGGCAGTTCTACCCTGTCCTACAGGATCAGTTATGAGTCAGAATGGACTTGGTGGTAGTGGGATTGGTTTTGAATTACTTCCTAAACACAAAAGCAGGGAGAAATCACTAAGAGGAAGGTGGGTCAGATGTTGAATGGCCAAAAAAAATGGCAAAGTTCACTGTGTGCCTTGATTTGTAACTGTCTCAAATCAGGGTGGGGGTGGGGGAAAACACAATGCTCTTTCTATATATTCTGATATGTGATCAAATAAGTAAAAAATAAGTCCTGTGATGTCATCAATAAGCCCTCAGCGGTTAATCAAAGGGTTGGTCCATGCAGACAGAGCAGCCTGCTCTGTGAAAGAAAGATGTACCATTCTGCTTTGGTCAAATCTCAAGAACTTTTTGAAGCAATTCTTTGTCCTGTAGGATTGCTACAAATTGAAATCGACTCAAGGGCAATAGGCATAAAGTATGATTTCCCACATGGATAAAAGCAAACTACATGGAGTTTTTAAGAGTATAAATCAATATGGGAGTAGTAGAGAACCATCTATCTCCCAAGGAGCAATTGATGGGTTTGAACCAGTGACCCAGTGGTTAGCAATCTAATGCCTAACCCACAATGCCACTAAGGCTCCTGATGTTTCAATTTTCCAGGATTAAATAAAATTCCTAGCAGGGAGTCAATCTTCTGCAATATTAGATACATCCCATTTTTAGTGAGTACAAATTACCAGTCTAACATAAACCAGAAAGGCAATTATTGATTTTTCAAGCTTTGTAAATATTTAAGATACCTTCCTTCCTATAGTCCATAATGCTCTAAAGCAGTGCTTCTCCACCTTCTTAATGCTGTGACCCTATCATACAGTTCATGTTGTGATGAACCCCCCCACCATAAAATTATTTTCACTGCTATTTCATAATTGTAATTTTGTTACTTCTATGAATTGGGTGACTCTTGTGAAAGGGTTGTTTAACCCTAAAAGGGGTCATGACCCACAGGTTGAAAACTGCTGCTCTAAAGTATGCCCCAGGTATTCAATTTTCAACTCTTTGAAACCACCCCAGACACAATTTTAAAGTGCCTTTTTCTTACATTACTCAATTTATTCTGTTCTATTCATGAATTCAAAGAGGCAGGATTAAAAAATTATACTTTTGTCTTGTGTCATCTTGTATGTTACATGATGTATATTGTATATCAATAATGGTGACACTCCCATGATGCTTTCCTGGTTCACATATTATAAATAACACAGGAGACTTTGCTCTCAAAAGCATTTTTTTTTTCAGTCAAAAGGTCCACACAATGCAAGTAATTTAGTCTGTCAGCCACAGCTAAGCCAATGCATAAGACAGGTATAGGAGGCAGAGTGGGAATTTTATTGAATATCAATATCCAAGAAGACAGAATGGACCCAGTGCAACAAAATAACTGTCTCCTCCAGGAGAGGATGGAGGGTTTTTTAATACATTGTAAAGGGAGCTTTGCTAATCTTATAATTAAGTTGGGAACGGACCATGAATAATCTTGGGGCTAAGTTGCAGGCTATTGATTAGCAAACATCACACCTTCGTTTCGCTCCATTGGGCAGTGTCAACATGCTCACTGAGACAGCACTCTGGGTCGATTTCTCTCGCCTTTTAAAAAAGAACAAGTTTGAGTCTAGCTACTTTTTAAAAAGTGTTCCTGTTCTCTGGCCTAAAATTACAAACTAATTACTTGTCTAAATTTTCACTTTTAAAGAAACTAAAAAAAAAAAAAAGTTAAAGAAAAAAGAAACTAAAAAAAAAAATCATATTCAAAGGGTTAAAGCTTAATAATGCTTAATCTGCTTGATTTACTAAGAATCACTTTAATATTTCCTTTATTAAATCATTACGATAAAAGTTACCTTAATCTCTAACTTCTAAAAATAAACAGCAAAGGTAAGTTAATTCATCATAAATTCCAACTAAGCTACAAAACTAACTTACAAAGACAAACAAGTGTACATGGAGTCCCAGAAGGTCACTGGGGCCTGGTTTGTTGTGACATCCAAAATTCCACAGATCAATAATCACCATACTGCTATTTTGTGTCACAACCTGATCCTCTAGAAAAAGAAGAAAGGGTAGTGTAATAATATCCTACTCATGCGCCTACTTTCTCAAACCTCCTCCTAATAATTATAATTTACCAAGAGCATATCCCATCCAAAAAAAGCAAAAACAAAAACAGAGGCATTAGATGAAGCCTCCTTTAATCACCGGGTCAACAATACATCTTTGTGGGATGCAGTAACCTAGCCCTTTACTGCTTTGAAAATGTAAAGACTTGAGGACAGCTAACAACTTTCTGTTTTTTGTTTTGTTTGTTTGTTTTTGTTTTTGTTTTGTTTTGTTTTGTTTGGGGGGGGGGCTCACTGCTCTCTGGTGGTGGGAGTAGGAGGTCCAGCCTTGCTGCTGGATTTGAACCTCCAACCCAGTGGGCTGCAGTCCCGCGCACAACCACTACGCCACCAGGGCTCAGCTCCAACTTTCTGTTTTAACCAATGTATATACACAGCACCCACCCTAAGAATGATTCATCCATATGGTAATGTGCTTGTACACTATAGCCAGAAAGCTAGGATGAAATGATGGCATCTGCTGTCCACAGACAGAATCACAACCTTAATTGGCATTGGTGAACTACACCCCCACCCCCCATTCTCCTTACGTCTTTAAAAATTCCACCTGGCCTGTGCAGTCCTGAGGTGCTGAAACAAACAGGTATCAAGCATCAAAGAACAAAAAAGCAAAAGCAATGGGTCACTTGACTCCCAATGCGATCGCTGAAAACAAATGGATACAGAGGCAAACAGAGTGAAAGAAATGGACGGTGCCCAGATACCAAATGATTAAATGTCTGGAGTCTCAAAGACTTGAAGATAAATGAGTCACCGTTTAGCACAGAAGCAGCAAAGCCCACACGGAAGAAGCACACCAGCCTGTGTGATCAAGAGGGGCCGAAAGGAGCAGGTATCTAGCATCAAAGAACAAGAATCACATTATTAAGAATGAGGGGGAGAGCAGGGTGGGGACCTAAGGCCCACTGGTGGGTAATTGAGAGTCATGGGGAAGAGACAGACCAGTCAAGGTGCCGTGAGGCAGCGATGATGCATACAAGTTTCCTCTAGTTCCTGAAGGCTTCCTCCCCGCAACCATCATGGTCCCAACTCTACCTTACAAATCCAGCTGGACTAGAGAAGGCACACTGGTAGAGAGGGAAGCTGGAGATATGGGGAATCCAGGACAGATGAGCCCCTGGAGGCCAGTGGTGAGATTAGAGCCACTGAATGGGTGGAGAGAAGGTAGGGTAGAGAGACGGAACCAACTGCAAGGATATACACATAACCTCCTATCTGGAGGAATGGGCGGGGGGAGAGGTCGGGCATTGTAAGATATGACAGAACAATAATAATCAATAAAGTATTGCAGGTTGGTGGGGAAGGGAGAGCAGGGGAAGGGGGAAAGAATGGGAAGCTGATATCAAGGTCTCAAGTGGAAAAGCAGATATTTGGAGAATGATAACAGCAGCAGACATGCAAAGGTGCTTGGCACAGTATATGTATTTATGTATTGTGAAAAACAATGTACAAGCCCTCAATAAAATGATTTTTAATTAAAAACTAATGTGTTAGTCCGGATAGACTAGAGAAACAAATTTCAAAGCTATGCATATGGATATAAGGAATGGGTTTATATTCAAGGGGAACAGGACATTGAGAAAATATCCCAGCCCAGTCCAGTTCAAAGTCACAAGTCAGACATTAATCCATATGCCTGAAATCGGTCCATAAAGTCTCCTTCTGACTCATGAAGTCACAGGTCAGTGGGTACAGAGTCCCGGCACCGACAGGGATCTCCCATGGCTCCTCGCTTCCAGGGCTCAGGGTACATCAACAGCATCCCGTGGTGGCAGAAGCAACTCATCACTGGAAGAGGCCTCCATGTGGCTGCCCCAGCCTCAGAGGTCCGGCCCCATCAGGGCAAAGCCATGTGATTTCTCCACCGGCTACTCCAGCCTCCCAGACGCCACCATTCTGTGTTGCCTGTGATTAATCATCTCTGAAACTAACTCCCAACATCTGGGGAAGATAGCTTCTCATCTTCACGAGGGAAATATCGTGAGATTTCCCAGGAGTCTTAGGTGAAAGCCATGCCCACACAGAGGCCTCATTGGCTACTCAATGGCTATCTCCAGATTAACAGGCCAGACTCCACCCCTACATTTCAATCATAAAATTAACATAAGTACATGACTGCCACAATTAACAATAAATACTTTTACCATAGAGTAAAAAAAAAATTCCACCTGAAAGACTCACGTTCAGTGTTCTTTCTGGAACCTTGATGAAATCCTCACACACACACACACACACACACACACACACACACACCACATGCCCATCTGCTCTGCCACATGGCACTTATTTTTAGCTGTGGTACCAAGCCTTCACCAGTATCCAAAAAGTCACCATATGTTTTCAGAATGTTGTAGGTTCTCTTGCTGTTTGAACCTACATTAAATGTCCATATGGGTTTTCAATTGTATGTAAGTACACATATTTGTGTCCATTTCCTCCCTTTTAACAGTATCATAAAATGGCCGATGATCTCGAGACTCCAACCGTGTAGACTCTGCCCCACTGCCCCTCATTCTCAGCACTGACCAGATAAGGTTCCCATCCATCATGCCTTCTCTCGTCTTCCATTTCAAAGTCATGACTCTGAACTCTATTCCTTCCTGCCTGCATACACATGGTTACATTGTTTGCTGTTCTCCCACAAAATTTTCCAGAATCCCTGCCATGGATTGGCTGCTGACTCATGGGGAACTGCTGTGAATTTCCAAGACTGTAACTATTTCCTAGAGTAGAAGGTCCGGTCTTTCTTCCACGGAGCCACAGGTGCTTTCAAACTGCCAATCATGCATGAAACCACTGCACCAGCAGGGCTCCCGGTTGTTGTTGGTAAGTGCCATCAGGTTAGGTTAGACCCATATGAACCTGGTGCACAACAGGCTACAGCAGGAAGCAAGAGAAATCTTCCTCATGACCTTGGGTTGGCCATTGCTTGTCATAAGAAGAAAGCTACTGTTGTGGTGGTGACAGCACAATTCTTCTTAATGTGATTCTGAATTTCTGATATGCTAATGATATCTCTGAAACTATTTTTCAGAAAGATGAAATATACTTTATTGAGAATGCAATCTTAGGTCGTAGGAGGGAAATAACTTTGCTGCTACTACGGGGAATGTCTGTGCAGTTTTATCAAGCACATAATTTTAGCAGCATCTTTTTTTTTGGGGGGGGGCGCATCACTGCTCTCGGTGGTGGGAGTAGGAGGCCCAGCCCCACTGCTGGAATTGAACCTCCGTCCCAGTGGGCCGCAGTCCCACGCACAACCACTACGCCACCGGGGCTCAGCACTTTAGCAGCATCTTGATTTGTGCTTTTTTCCCCCCAACTTTTGACACCCTTATTAAGGGGCACATCAAATCTAATCATCACTCCCAGAAGTAATCCCTTCACAATCTTCCTCACACTCCCCCATCTACAAATGCCACTCATGTGCTTTTTATGACTATAGACTAGTTCACATCCTCTAGAATTTTATATGTAGTAAATGAAACCATACTGCATGTATGCTTTTTTGTCTCCACTCTTGCACTTAGTATAATTATTTTGAGATTTAACTATATCATTGCATGTTTTAACAATTCATCCCTCTTTTGTAAAGCAATATTCCATAGTGTGCACACACATAAAATTTATGTATCCATTCACTGGTAGATGGACATTTGGATCATTCTAGTTTTTTGTCTATTACAAAAAAAGTTGTTATGAACTTTCCATGCAAGTCTTTATATGAGCCTATGCCTTCCTTTCTCTTGAGTAGATATCCAGTAATAGAGTATGTAAGGCTGAAAGTTAAGTGTAAGCTAAGCTTTTTTTAAATTACCAAATGGTTTCCCAAGAGATTGAATCACTTTACAGTCACATCAGTAATATGTGAGAATGCCAGATTAGACAGAATCCACCTTGCAACACCTTAGACATTCAAATAAGTATGTTGAATCTCATTGTGGTTCTAATTTTCATCTCCCTAGTTTGCGGTCTTGGAATTATCCCACAGAGCTAATTCTAGTCTGTCCTATAACTTATGAGTTAGAAATAACTTGACCATGAGTTTCAGTGACTATATAGATTTCATATCTTATCACATGTTTTTGCCATATTTTTCCTTTGATGAAGCCTCTGTTCAAATATTTTATCCACTTTCATTGGCTTATTTGCTTATTTATTGATATTTAAGAGTTATATAGATTCTGTATCTGTGTTAGTCTTGGTAGACTAGAGAAACAAATTCCTAGACAGTCATATGTGTATATGAAAGAGTTTTATATAGAGAGTAATGGTACATTAAGAAAACATCCCAGCCCAGTCTAGATCAAATCCATAAGTCCGATATTAGCCCATGCATCCAGTACCTGTCTGTAAGTTGCTCTTCAGACTCATACAACACATGCAATGATGACAAAAAGATCACAGGCCAGTGGGTGGAAAGTCTTGTGGATCCAGTGACAGTGGAAGTATCACAGCGCTGACAGGGGTCCCTACGTGACTCCTCCAACTCCAAGGCTCTGGCTGCCATCAGTATAGCTCCATGTTTCTTGTCTGCAGAAATGTCTCACAGGGAGTGAGCCTGTGTCCCTCCTCCAGCCAGCTACTTACCTCCTTAGTACCTCCAGAAGAGATCATCAAGCTGAAACCTTATTGACAGGCTAAACTCCACCCCTTTACGCCTAAGTCTCAAATTAACAACAGATTATGTCACTAGCACAATGTGAATATCTACAGCTTCTAGATAAAACCTTATAGAGATATGTGATTTTAAAAAATTGCTGTATTTTGCTTATATTCTTTTGGGGGGCATCACTGTCCTCTGGTGGTGCTTATATTCTTATTATCTTCATGTTTTTCAAACAGAAGTTCTCTCTCTAGTACTTACCTCTGCAGATTCTAGTCACCTTGCTTTACTGCTTTACTCCATTTCTGCAGCTCAAGAAGACCCCCTGCAATATCACTGGACCCTCCTTTCCTGAAAACTCTCTCACAGCAAGAAGCTGGGACCTGATAAGTTTCACCTACTTTGTTCCCCTTTTCTCCAGAATCACTGTGTTTCATCACTTAATTTCTACTACCTTGAAAACTATTTTGTTGCAAGTTTTGTCTGGACTTTTCTGTTGTTTCATATTAGAGGATAAATTAAGCCTGATTCTCTATCCTGAACAGAAATGGAAATCTTACACCAGAAAAAAATATTAATATCAAGAATTGTGAACCACACCAGCCTGTGTGATACAATCCAAGACTGGAAGAAGAACTGATGATATCAGAGCTTAAGTTATGAGATTGTTAAGGTTTACTGTGCCACCCTGGCCAATAAACACATGTGGGATTAATGGAAAGACAGAGAGATAAATGATTCAGTTGAGCCTCATCTTTCTAATGCTTGGGTCTTTTGTTTTCTGATGGTCAAACCAGGTGCAGCTGCCTTATCCAGTTCCCTGCATTAGCTGGCAGGGTCACTTCCTGCAAGATATCTCTGAGAGAAGCCACGTGGACCTATCTATCCCGACGCAGCCCTGGGTGCTGGAGCAGCCACATGGAGACCACTGCCAGTGCTGAGATGCTTGCATGTTCACTGATTCGGCTTTCCTCCTGCAGTCAGCATCATTGAATGTGTTTTGTGAGATTGAGGAGGACTTTGTAGATTGGTGTCGGACATATGGGTCAAAGTTGGACTAATGGGCTTAAACAGCCTGGGTTGGGACGCTTTCTTAAGGTATACTTACCCTTTATGTAACACTCTCTTTCTCACATACATATGAGTTTCTGTGGATCTGTTTCACTAGTTTACCCAAACTAACACAAATTCTAAGCACCCAGTTTGCAGACGCCTATGGAAGACAGTGAAAGCTCAAAATCCATTTGCAGGGTCCCCAGTTGGATTAAGGCTCCTATGAATTCCCTCTGACCACTGACCAGGTATAGAAATAGCCTTCCCATCAGACAAAATGCATTGAAAAGTGGATTAGTACAGATGTAATTAGGAATGTTTTCTCAATATTTAATTTTATGTTTCTAGCTACTTACCTTCATGCAAAGAAAGACACTTTCACCCTTGCTTAAAACGGCCAAGACCTTAAATCCAAAACTCATTGTATCCATCTTTGACACACCCTCACATACCACGTAGGCATGAATATGCGCACACTCACATAAAAAGCAAGGGAGAAAACATGCAAAAATGTTATCCTCCTTTCTGGAATGTTCACAAAAACATTCCCTCGTTTGTCTCTTATGCCTCCCTCCATGTTGCCTTTGTCCTCTGAGAGAGCCTCAGCTGGTTACAGTTCTGTCCCAAGTTGTTGGTCGGTGCTGGGGAGTTGACTCTGACTCACAGCAACTACAGGCTCAACACAACAAAACTCCGCCCACCTCTGTGTCATCCTGACCACTACCGTGTTTGAGCCCCTTGTTACAGCCACTGCACCATTCTGGATAGAATGACCCAAATCTTTATCCCTGATTTCTTTTTAGTGAGATGCATACTGGAGCCAGAAACATTCAGGACAGATGATCCCTTCAGGAGCAGTGGTGAGAGTGGCTATACCAGGAGGGTGGAGGGAAGGTGGAGCAGAGAGGGGGAACCAATTGCAGGGATCTATCTACATATAACCTCCTCCCTGGGGTACAGACAACAGGGAAGCAGGTGAAGGGACACATTGGATGGTGGATGATACGACAAAATAATGATAATTTATAAATTATTAAGGGTTGATGGGGGAGGAGGAGGGGGGCAGGAAGGGAAATATAGGGAGCTGATACCGGAGACCTAAGTAAAAGGAGGATGTTTCAAGAATGATGATGGCAACAAATGTGCAAATGTGGTCTGCATACAATTGATGTATGTATTGATCGTGATAAGAGTTGTATGAGCCCCCCCCCAAAAAATGATTTTTTTAAGTTCTCTTTTATATATATGAATGTCTCTGAATTTGTTTCACTAGCCAACCCAGACTAACACAGCACCTGCTACATCCTGGAAGATAGACTCTCATGCTTTAAGGATGCTTACCCTACATGGCAGTCTAATGGAGTTGTCAGTAAGGCATGCTATTGTTCTGTGATTAAGGCAGCATCTTCTAGACAATGGAGAGTGTGTGGGCAAAATCAGTGAGCTTCATGAATTCCATCCCACGGTTAGACTCTTTGGGCTGTTGAATGAGTTCCTTGATAAGAAACAGTATGGCGTGGTGAAGTGACTTCACTATCCAAATGAGTAAGACTGAAGCATATGATGGAAGTCAAATGTGATGATGACAGCACCAAGGGGCCGAGTGGTCCAAAGGAAAACGATACTATAGGGGCTCTTTGTAGCTTGTTTAAACACTCAACAGTAACAGTGACGTCCTTGTAGTGAAACTAAGAACAACACTTCATGATAACCCACATTTATCCTGTACTTAAAAATCAGAATTCAGAAGAGTTCTTTTAGATTAAACATGGTACAGCAGCACTGACCCTTGCAGTCACACTTCAACAAAAATTGGGATAGTTTCCAGTTGGTCTCCATGTCAGCACTGAGATTGCTATTCATCTGGTGAATGTTCAGTAAGGAAATCAATGAAAGCCAAATAACAGCGGGAAAATCTTCCCTAGTGTGTTAGGCAAGGTTCTCTAGAACAGTAGTTCTCAACCTTCCTAATGCCACAACCCATTAATACAGTTTCTCATGTTGTGGTGACACCCCCTCCCCATAAACCATAAAATTTTGCTACGGTTATGAATCGACCAATCCCTGTGAAAGAGTCATTCAACCTCCAAAAGGGTCACAACCCACAGGTTGAGGACCCCTGCTCTAGAGAAGCAAAACCAGGACACTTATGATGATAGATGATAGATAGATGGATAGATAGATAGATAGATAGATGATAGATAGATAGATAGATAGATAGATAGATAGATAGATAGATAGATAGATTTATACAGCATGAAGAAATATAGCAGATAATTAGTCCACACAGCAGTACAGAGGGGTCAGTTCAACTCACTTCCATGGAACAGTTAATATACTGGAAGTCCTTCCACTCATGAAGCCTGCTGGATCCAAGGTCAAGGAAGCAAATAGCAGAGTCTTCATTCAGGCAATGCAGGCAGTCTCCTCACAGGCAGCAAAGAGCAGGGCAAGTCACCAACAGTCAGCAACTCAGGAGCTTAGGGAAGCAGGCCGAGATGGGATATGGAACTCAAGAAATGCAAGAGGACAGGGTACACCAGCCTCAAGCCCAAGTGCTGCCCAAAGAAGCAGTGTGGTGAAGCAGGTCTTGAAGAAACCTCAAGCTCAAGTGACACAATCTATGGATTGGCTATCCCACAGGAAGTGTAACTCACATATTGAGGCAGAGAACTAGCTAAAGCAGCCACAAACTGGTTTGATCACCAGAGAGCAAGAGAGAAGGGGGTGGGCCTTGCCAAGCCATCTATCGCTTTGTCCTCCAATCAAACTGTGACCTTATTAATCCCACATGTTCTTATTGGCCTAGTTGGCACAATAAACCTACCTACCACACCTAGATTGGTTGGTGTTAACTCTTTACATTGACTTCTTCTTTTTTTGTTAAGTCCCCTGACATTGACTTCTTCCAAACACCACCACGGTGAATGAGCAAGGCAATTTTGCTTCAGTACACATTTTCAAAGTTGTGGAAACTTTCCCTTCAAAGTTTAAAGTCTCCCATGAAAAAGTAGGCCGTTGTTTGCTAAACTAAGAAATAAGAACAACATTGTTGTCAGGTGACTGCCATGAGTCAGTTGTGACTTGTAGCAAGTCTTGGTAGAACAGGACAAAGCTCTTCTTAGCACTGTACCATCTGGGCTGAGCCCCGGCGGCGTAGTGGTTGTGCGTGGGACTGCGGCCCACTGGGACGGAGGTTCAATTCCAGCAGTGGGGCTGGGCCTCCTACTCCCACCACTGGAGAGCAGTGATGCCCCCCCCAAAAAAAGAACTGTACCATCCTTACCATCCCTGTCATGTCGGAGCTCATAGTTGCAGCCACTGTGGAACTTGGTCTCCTTGAGGGTCTTCATTTTCCAGGAGTTAAAAAAAAAAAAAAAAAAAAACAGTCTTGCCAACTTACCTTCTAAGGGACATTCTGGATGTACTTCTTCCAAGACAGATTGTTCGTTCTTTTGGCAGTTTGTGATAAATTCCATCTTCTTCACCAACCCCATAATTGGAAGGCACGTATTAGTGGTTGGCAACCCAAGGCCTGCGGGTCACCTAGTGACCCACTGGGAAAAATTTAGTGACAATTCTCAGTTACGACGATTGGTAGGTATTCTTGCCAATGAATCAAAGTAGGTGCTTTCGATTTATGGCAAAGGCCGGTATAGAGGGCCATTGCTATGCTGTGGTGCTTTCGATTTGGTGAAACAGCCATTGGCAGCTGGCTGTCAGTGACTGTCTTCTTCGAGACTAGCCAAACAAATGAAAAGCAGCATGCGGAGTTTGACTTGAACAAGATGGATTTTGTTGGACTTGTCTGTGGATGAAAGTACTGACATAAATAATGTTGCAAGGCTTGCAATAGTTGCTCCTTATAGAGCTATTGATTATCCAGTTATTCATGAAGAGTTGTGTGTACTTTCATCAATGTTAGGTACTACAAAAGTATTGACATTTTTTTTTGGGGGGGGGGCGGGCATCACTGCCCTCTGGTGGGAGTAGGTGGACCAGCCTTTCTCCCGGAGAGCTGTTGCTGGATTTGAACCACCAGCCCAGTGGGCCGCAGTCCCGCAGTCCCCCCCTGAAAGTATTGACATTTTTTTTCTTTTCCTTTTTTCTGGGGGGGCATCACTGCCCTCTGGTGACCATAGGAGCTATCCAGCCTTGCTGCTGCTGGATTTGATCACCAAGCCAATGGGCTGCAGTTCCGCGCTCAACCACAAAAGTATTGACATTTTAAAGAAAGTTCAAGAATTCATTAAATTCAAAAATGGAAGTGTTTTTTATTTGATGAAAAAAATATTTTCTGTCAAAACTGATGGAACTCCAGAAATGTTAGGAAAACATGCTGGCTTTGCAAACCTATTGCAGAAGGAACTCGGAAGACCACCACTTTCAGTCCACTGTATAATTCATGAGGAAAATTTATGTGCAAAAGTCTCCTCGAAACAGTTAAATGAAGTGATGAGCATAGTCATTAAAATTACTGACACAATTATAGCTTGTTCTGCTTTGAATCACAGAAAATTTAAGACCTATTTAGAAGAAATTGAATGTGAATATGGTGATTTATTAATGCATACTGAAATTCACTGACTAAGTAGAGGAAAGATTCTAAATCACTTTGTGTAATGCATTGATGCAATTGAAATATTCATGAATGAAATCAGTGAAAGTTTCCCTCAGCTCAAAGATAAAAATTGGCTTCTTGAATTAAAATTCTAAGCAGATATTGCTAATCATTTCAATGATTTAAATTTGCACTTACAGGGCAAGGAACAGACTATTCTCAAACTTTTTGAAGAATGGAAAAGCTTCTGTTGTAAGATAATTCTATTCCAGGGTGATTTAGTGAAACAAACAAATAAATATTTTCCTTTAGTAAAAACTCATACAGAAATTACAAATGCAGAAGTAGATATGCTTAAAACTTGCACAGATGCCATTCAAACCAAATTTGAAACCCAATTTCAGAATTTTAAAGCCCATGGTCCTATGTTCAGTCTTATAATAAAAGCTGATGAAATGGAGGAAAATGTGTTGGGGCTGCAATATTTCAATTTCCTTGAAATTGAAAATCTGGATATGGAATTAATTGGCTTCAAAAACTCAGCAATATAAGTTGCTCCATTTTAGGAAATCTTTTTTGTACATATTGCTACCTCTACAGGTCTATCTAGACAAGATAGACTGGACAAAGAGGTTGGAGGCAAAAATGACAGGTCTGATGGTTCCAGGGTAGGGGACATTGAAGAGGGGGAGGAGGGGGAAAGGTGGTGATGTCAACCAGCCCAGGAAAAAGGGAATAACAATTGATATAAATGCAGGGAAAAGGTGGGTGAGAGAAAGCCAATAGGGATTGATTAAGACTAATGTAACAGAGAGAAAATACTGAAACCCAAATGGAGACTGAGCATGATAGTGGGACAAGAGGGAAGTAAATGGAAATAGAGGAAGGAACTGGGGGATAATGAGCATTTATGGAGGTTCAAATACAGGTATGTACATTGGGGCATATATTTATAAGTGAGGATGGGAGAGAGAGATTAACATGTATACTTATAGGGTTAGTAGTAGGACAACAGATGGGCATTGGACCTCCACTCAAGTATCTCCTCGGTTCAAGAACACTTTGTTCTATTAAATTGGCATTCCAAGATGCTCACCTTTCCGACATGATCACTGAAGACAAATGTGTGCATAAGCAAAGGTGGTGAAGAAGCTGATGGTGCCCAGCTATCAAAAGATGGAGCGTCTGGGGACTTAAAGGCTTGAAAGTAAACAAGCAGCCAT